>JBBPTX010000044.1:0-107981 GCA_038094595.1 Pulveroboletus aff. annulatus | reverse complement strand
CATGGAGGTTGACGAGTGAGTGTTTGATTCGGAGTTGGAGGAGTCGGTTAGAAGCTCGCTTCTCCAATCGAGACTAGGACCATTTCAATATTGTAACCTCTAGTGAGCAGTAAGCAGCATCGTTGCCGCCCTTTGATCGCAACTCGTCGGCGCACCATCCCCCTTGACACTTTTACTTTTTCCTTCCTTTCCTTGTTGCTTTCGGAGGCGCAGGTGAAGAACCCAGCAACAGCGATCCATAAAACCCACATCGCATGCTCAAACAAACCCACCCACTGGCATAGCGTCGCCTGAGATTCAAGTCGCCGATGGGCGCGCGTGAGTGGGATCACATGCTGTTGCGTTGGGCCGAGACAGATTCGGCTATCCACAGGGAGACCATGTAGGCTACAGCGAATTGGTCCCTCGTATTGTGGACATGCTATACGGTAACAACCAACGGCGACAGCTCGCTTTCCGACAAAGCCTGATTCAAGAACGAGAAGCATTTGACGTCGAGCGTGCACATTGATCGGGACGCGAAATGGGCTTATGGGTGGTCAATCAGACGCGCCAAGTGTACATAGTCAAGCTATCTCCTTCAAGCGACCGTGGTTGCACTGGCAGTGACAAACCACCCACTCCGCCCGCTTAGGCTCGCTGGCAGCATGACCAACTTGAACTGCATCCACCCCACATATACAGAAAGCCCGCATGGCATTCCCGGATGCACATCTCTGTCTAAGTCCCCAGCACTTGAAACCAGTCCTAGATGGAAAAAAGTAACGAAATATAAATCATGTAAGAAAACCACCAAGTGAACCAAGAAAGAGTACATCGTAGGACTGTATGTCAAGATGGAGTCCTGCTGGGTTCGCCACAAGTGGAGAGAGTACGAGGTGCAGTAAGATAAAGAGAGGAAATTATAATAGACGAGCGTGTAAAAACGAGAGGAAAGAATGGGTCCTGGGAAGCGAGAGAATAGAAAGCGGACGAGCGTCGTGAGGTATCATATAGTACATGAGATTTGGCGAGAGGCACATAGCGCGCACACGAGTCCGGAGTAAAAGCGCCATGCACACAGGTCCGACTAGTATCGCTGAGCACAATGGTATAGGATAGCGAGACAGCAAAGAGACTGTTCGTTAATGTCCAGTCCCATACCCACTCGTTCCAGGTTGTGGCGGCGCCGCGCCGGGCGGTAAGTTGTACGCCGTCGAGGACCGCGAGTATCGATTCTGGGGCGTTTGCGACGTCGGCCGTCTTGGTCTTGCAACGCGACGTACACCGTCAGGTCCGGGCACCGGCCCGTTGTCTGCCAAGCTCACCCCCCGGGATTGTCGCTGACCAGGTATTTGGGATCCTGCCTCTTCCGGCTCCGTGGTATAGCCACCGTACTGATCGTCATACGAAATCGATTGTACTTCCGAGGCCCGGAACGGGTTTTGGGTCTCTCCTGGGTAATGACTTGATACGGTTGGGTTACGAAGGACGCCTCCGTTTGTTCCAGCTGTGCGGGCAACTTGAACGTCAAATTGGGGGTAACGCGGTGCGTGGGGTTCAGAGTAAACGTCGCTGTATTGGTCCGGAGGGCTGACTAGGCGTTGGTTGGAAAGCGAGCCTGTGTCGGGGGCGTAGGTGATATCCTCACTCGAGCGAGACATGCACATTGATGACCCAGAAGCAGCAGACGCGAGTATCCTGTTGGAAGATAACGGGGCAGGAAGTACCAACGCACTGTTGCTGTCGTATCGTTGCCTTATGCCATAAGGTGCTGAAGGTGAAGACTCCGAGGTGGACGAATCAGGCCCGCCGTTTGAAGGTGGATGATTGATATCTGACGTCGAAGCCATTGAGTATCTGTTGCTATTGTTTAGCGGTCAATTGGTTGTCAATAAAATGGACATACGCCCACCTCTTCTCGAGAGTCGAGTCACGTGATTGCACACCACTCCTCCAGCGGCGTTCCCGCTCGAATTCGGCCCATCGCTTCATGACGATATTAGACGAATCGAATTCACCCTCCTTGTCAGCATGATCGCCGCCCTTGTCGCCAGCAATTTGACGCGTTTGGCCCCAGGAAAAGTCGTCAAAGTGCCAGAACGCATAGGCAGGGAGGAGGCCGTTCCACACTGGAAGGGAGATGAGGTAAATAACCATCCACCCAATGTAAGCGATCTTGCGAGACGTGATGATGATCAGGATACCCGGTAGACCGAGGACGAATGCCAACAGGATAAGCGGAATGGTTGTGTTGGTACCACCGGGGATGATAGAAACGATGATGAGATAGAGTGTAAAGCTGATTGCAGCCGGTAAAACCAGTGTACCCATTAACTCCATTCCAACAACAAATTGCATCGAGAAGCAGAAGGTACCGCAGAGATCGCGAACGAGGACGAGTTCGAACAAGTTGTGAACGGTCGAGTTGATCCAACGGCGACGTTGTGACAAAAGAACGCGAAAAGAATCGGGTACGATAGTCTTGCAGACCGCTTGCGGGCAAAACATGTTCTTTCGCCGAGGGAAGGTCTTGAGCAAAAGGGTGGTAAGGTATCGATCTTCACCCAAAAGCAACAAATTCTTCTTGTGAAGTGTGTCGACCACGTTTTCTGAATAATGTTCAACGATATCCGGATTGGCCAAGACGGGAACCCAATAGCCAGTGTCGCCCTTCGGGGCCTTGATCCTGTACATACTGAAACAGCCCGGCAAACAAGTAACACCACCGAACATAGCCTCAAAGGCCTTAGTCAAATGGTGTGAGATGTAATACTCGAACACTTCACAGACAGCATTAGTAAACGCATGGGTAAATGCGACCTGCGCTCACCTTGCATCATAGTAACAAAGTTATCAGTCTTGTTTGCGATCTTTGTCTCACCGCAGAGCCCCATAATCTCGACATCTACAACCATGCACGAAACCATGCGCGTCAACGAGTCGGGGAAAACCTTGGTATCGGCATCCACACAGAGCACTAGCTCATACCGGTCAGGACTAACACCCGTTGCCCTCCATATCGAGTTGAAGAATTCGTATTCGAACGTGGTCATGCGCTCGTCAAACATGACTTTTTGAAGGAAAGCCATAAGGACGATCTGAGAGTCACGTTTGCCACGATTTCCGGGTTTCTTGTCGTTGATCTCCATTGGATTACCGACTTTAGCGACGAGGATCATTGGAACGCGTTGCTGTTTCGAACGTTCAACTGTAGCATCGTCATAATCATAGAAACCAGCGTAGACCTTGGCCATGTTATGTCGCTTGTGACCGTCCGCTATAGCGACGTACGAGTGGGGTTGAACTTCGTCGGGCAGAATGATAAAGTCCTTCATCATAGATAGACAGATATCGGGCGTCGTGAGTGTGTTGCCAGCACCCTTGACCATACCATCGGCGATGACCAAAATGAGCTTGTGACTGTTCGGATAATCCGTGGTGGCAAGCGAATCAATCGTCGTCCGCAGACCCTCCACCGACTCGGAGTATGCAGTGACGAGACAGATTGTGTGGACGAGCGGGAAGTTGAAAGGCTCAAAGTCGAGAGGAGGCTGAGGAACGACATTGTGAAGCGGGAAGGGGCATGGAGTGTCTATGAATGAGGAACGAGCTGAAAATCCACGCATCGACAAATCAGCAACCGATGTCGTGCTCCTCGAGAAACGGTAACCAGGCGAATCAGGAGGGGATCCCTTGGGAGGTCTCGGCGGCAAGTACGTAGTACTACGCTTATTCGGAACATCAAGTAGGCCATAGGTTGTCGTCGGGCGAGGGTTCAGACCCTTCGGAGTATTCTCTACAGGAGTAAAACGAGAGATGGAGGGGAGTACCGAACGCTTATTGCTCTTCCCGGTACGTAAACCACCTTTTTGAACGTTGGGTCGGTATTGGCTTGGTGCAGGACGGTAGATATCGTTGGACCAGGCCTCTATCTCCTCGGCGCGCTGCATCCGCTGCTCATAGGTCTCGCGAGGGAAATTCCCAAGTTTCCAAGAGAAAAACCATGCGAACAAAACGGCCATGCCGAAACGAATAAGAACAACACCAGCGATGAAAATGAGGGACAGGTAGAGGACGACATCAGAAGCAACGCAGCCGATGCTGTTCGAGTCGATGAACCCAACGGTGACGATGTCTTGGAGACATTTACCGAGCTGTTCGTCGCCTGCACGCATGATCATCATGGTGATGTCCATGCCATTGTAGACACCAGATGCAGTCTTCATATCGTCAAAGAGCGAAGGATACTGGACATAGGAAGTGCTGAGCCAATTAAGCAGGTCTAGGTCGAGTACATTGCTATATCGGAGGTCAGTCTCGGGAACAAAACGGACAAATGGAACAATCCTACGATTCGAACACTGCAAGGTTACGATCTGTTGCGGCAACATCGTCCCACGTGTAATAAACCTGTCCAAGCGGTACCATTTGTGAAAGCTCTTGCCTGGCCTGTGAGGAAACGTGGCAATTGGTAATGGATCCGTAATCGGTATTATTGACTGCGCTCGACTGTGGGTTGTAGACATTGCACGGGAAGTACCAGTCCAGATCCTCTCCAGTTGCGTTGATAGGCGATCCACTAGCCAAAGTGATGTAGCCCAGGCAGTTTTGATTGACGATCTGGAACAAGAAGCTAGCATCATTTGACGCGAGATTCCAGCCACCAGTGGTCAGTGGATTTGTATCACCATTGAATGGTCCGACGGCAGGGTGCACGAAATTCGAGAAATCGTAGTCATAGCCATGGATGATCACCGAACTGCTGCTAATTTGACCCTGGTGAAACCGATTGGGCGGCGTCCCGCAAACGGTTTCTGTAAAACCAAAGGTAATGAAACCAACACCAGCCATTTCCGACAAAATGATGGCCATCAGACCCATTTTCTCCCTCCATGCGCGTTGCTGCTCCGGTGTCCGCATACCTGGTGGCACCAATAAGACCCTTGGGACTGTGGAAACTAAGAACACCTACCGCATGCCCTAAGTAAGAATGGAGGGATCCAGCATGTGATGAGATAGCAGTATATGAACCAACAATCCTTTGGGCCGGGACCGATGCCATCAAGGCACTTCCGGGAATTACCATCTGGAACTGTCAAAGGAGCGGTGGAGAGGGTAGACTGTGGGCGGCGTTTTCTGCGCAACGTCGCGCCACGCTTGAAGAGGGAAAGACCCGACTCCTGCACATCCTGGTCCCGCCCCAGTAGGGATTTGCCGCGACGAAGCTTCTGCGGATAGTTCCCAGTGGCTAGAGATGGATTAGACGAAAGGGGTTCCCTTGTTAGACGGAAATGACGCACTTGAAGGCTGCACGCCAACGGCGGCATCTTCTGCCATCTGCTCCACATGTGTTCGATAATGCCACTGACGATGGCCGGGCTCAATCTTTTCTCTATCAGGTCTGACGAGACTCTTCTTCCTGGTCATCCTGGGCTGGTCCAAAAAATCTGCATTCTCTGCGTCTGGGTGCGGAGGAGAGAACTGGTTTTGGTATGCAGAGGGCATTATCCGCTGACGTGGGCCGTCTAGGGTACCTTGCCTGTCACCACGTTCAGTGTTCTGAAAAGTGATGTTGGGTTGGCCAGAACGAGGAGAACCGAGGGGTTGTTGTGCGTAATATGGACCAGGAGGCGGTGAGGTTTGCTGCGGAGGCGACATCGGCTGCGAGTAGGGCTGTTGAATTGGGTAAGACGGGGGTTGAGAACGACTAAGCCGCGCAGGGCGCTGCTGTTGTTGTGGATAGCTCATCTGGACGCCGATGTGCAGCGACGGGAGGGGAATGGCCCGCTCACTGTGTCGTTGTGGGAGCGAAGAAAAGAGCGGCGAGGTGAGAGGGACGGACAAGGTGTGAACGGAGTGGCCGAATGGGAACCGGTCACCCGCCACTAGTAAGTTATTAGTACGTATACTCACCACAAATTCGTCGCATTCATCGCATGCTCTACTGTACACGAATCATCCACACTGATAGTACAAAAAACATTGAAGGTTGGCTGACAAGCCATGCGGTCGAAACGTGCCAAACGCCGCCCGGTCGACAGGCGGAGACATGAGAACGACGGCGGACTGCTTTTTTGGGTTCCTCCGCCATTGCGCTGACAGACAAAAGTACCACGCATCGTCATCTGGCAACTATCAAGGTCACTTGAAGTGATTGTGACCAGTTAGGGATACAGCACTGCCAGCGGATGGCTCACGACGACACGCCCTGTGCGGTATGCAACGTGCCAACTCCTCAGCGTTGCCCGCGTACAATGTGCACCAAACCCGCAATGGGAGATTCGGTTGCAGCGATCTGATCGGAACGTCAGTACGTCTCCATGTCCCTTGGAACCTCCTGCCCAACTGTATTTCCCTCACACTTGTAACCAGAAATCCGATTCTACCCGCGCCTTTGTGCGTGGATGGATGTAGCAAGTTGATCCTAATAGCACGATCAAATATTGCTCCGCGCCACGCGTTGCAAGCTCAGGCCAACCAATCCCGAGACAAGGCCAACCAATCTCCCTTGCAGACTTCGTGCCTTATAGGGCTGTGCTTGGCTGCCCCGGAGGGTCAGTAAGTAGTTACCTTGCACTGTGAACTAGATTAGTATATATAGTCAACCCCTTGTGACTTATACCTCCACAGGTTTTTTGATTTCCCAGGTTAGTGCGACACTTTGCACACGTAATAACTACCTACACAGCACTCAGACCTTGGGGTTCATCTTCATGTATAGTGCTGTGCTCCACATTCCCAGCCGGAGATAGTGTTGCGCAAGTTTCTAGTTTCTCCCCCTGAGGGGACTTGCATTCTCCGTTCTCCGTTGACATGATGTGCCTGTGAATGGCGCCTAATTCGTCACTTTCGACACGAGCAAGGAAGTGGTCACCAAGAGTCACTGACAGTGGTGCAAACCTTTGATCGCACGAAATTCAATTGGAGTCTTACGGCGGTGGCACCTTTGGTTCTCAGAATATCAGATGAAACTCGGGCTTCACGGCAGTAATTCAAGTGGAATTCGCCCGGTGCTGGCATGAATATAAGTAAAGTGCGTAATGACACAGAATCTGAGGATCTGTATGAACTAGACAATGACAACATGTATAGTTGAAAGCCGGGCAAAAATGATCAACTTTAGCGGTTGGCCAATCTCTTGCAAAAATTAGAGGTTAATGGCACTCAGTGTAGTACTCGGGAGGTCCGAATCGGCGCTCAGCGCTCTGCTTCGGTACAAGCACTCATGGAATCCTTTTATCAAACTGGTGATATTATATGCTGTCACTATCATCTATTTCGGACAGAGTATGCTGGCCACACAGCACATCAGCTTGTCGTAAGTCAGGGTATGCATGGGCTTGTCACGGCCTTCAGGAACCACAACATTGCACTAGTTTCCGGGTCACTGGATGAGGCCGATGAGCGTGACAGGGTTCGGGGTGTAGGACAATTGTCCGACGACGCAACCGGATTCAGTTTTGATTCGGAGCGGGTTGTGCGACTCAGGCAGATGAACACTCATTGTCGCGGAGTAGACCGCGTGTATTAAACTTTTCCAGGCTGCTTCATGCAGTCGAGGCATCCCGCTCTGCCTTCAAGTTGTGCTCTACTATATCGAGCTGAAGAAGGTATGCGATGTACGCCCGGGCCTCACCCAGCCCGAGAATGCAAAGCTCCACCTGGCACTTTCGGGCCACGGCGCAGGATCCTTGCAGAGGTCAAATAGCTTTGTGGTGTTCAACGAAGCCTACGGACAGTGCGGCAGGCAGCAGTCTTATCACTGTTTTGGGCTCGATTCTCATCTGGTTGGCGCCAAACCACCACTGCCGTCGACCCCGGGATGACGTGAATGCGATGACCCTCGTGGCATATTATCGCAGATCTTGCCAAGAGCGTAAAACGACGAGCAGTGGCACTGTGGCGAGAACGGCTAGTCCTCCACTGGCAACTACCGCACGTATCGCAGCGCACGCCAGCCACTTCTAGTGCCACATACGTTTGTCGCATGTTCAATGATAACAAAGCCAGCACTCACCACACCCTTCTAAAGATAAGTTCATGCATCTTCCATCGTTACTGTGCATATGAAGGGAGGGACCACAGACGTCATGCGTCCGCACCCCCATCCCTAACCTAAGCTTGTTTGCCGCATCAGCCTGGCGAAACGCGCTGTCAGCACCTCAGAGACAACCAAAGGGGAGATAAACTCGTTCCATTCCTTCCCCGTGATGGCGTCATGACATCAGAGGTGGGAAACACACGCGTCCCCCATGGCACAGCACGCGTCTGCCACGCGTCGACATTTTTGATGCAACGTTCCCCCTCTTCCTTGACACACTTTTTATGGGTATGTACGTTCTTCTTCCCCCACAAAATGTCTGAATAAGGGAGGCATTAGATCGTTCCATGATATCACCGTTGCGGATGTTCAAAGCGATGCCGTCCGCCCCCCACGCTTCATATCCGTGTCGTTCTGACATTCTTTCCCTGCACTAATGTTTCCAAGGTCAGCTGTTCGCCGCTCAATCAGACCCATTATGTACTCGCACACGCCGATGTCTATGAAGCCTCGGACACCCACCCTGTACGTAAGTCAACTTTTTGACATTTGACACGGACAGTGCCACCCCCCGAGGTAAACTATCACACGAGCAAGAATGGAGAAAGCAGTGCGACCAACACGTTTCCGCCAGAAAGTCATTTGCACAGCTACAATCAGGGGACGCCTTTTTATTCCGACCGCATCTGCCCTTTTTCAACCGATACATCTATTTGCCACTGATCTTTATCCACGGGGAGCCGACTCGCCCATGGCTGATGGGAGACGATCCTTTGCTTGTCGGGTCCCGCACACGACACCCTGCTGTCCGTACACGATTTAGACTACGCAAAAACGGAGACACACGTATCTTTTTTTGAATAACATGCCAGGGTCCTTGCGCACGTCCTTGCTGCTGTGCATATCGCTGATAAGCAACGCGTCCATTTTGTTGCCACCGACTCATCAGAAACCTATATCTGCGACGCATTTATGAATGAGTTCATTTTTTTGTTTTCGACGGCCCACTTTGAAACGATATGGACATATCGCGTGGAACGCTTTTCATTTTGGGAAAATGACATTTCCTTTGAACGCGGGAGAATTTGCGAAGCAAGCTCGACCGCCACAAGGATAGAGCGCCAACGAGATGCATCGGAAACAGTAACGTGCCAGATTGGAATTTAGATGGATAATGGTTGAACATGAAACCGCCCGTCTCCGATGTGCGGGCCTAAGAGGCGAAGGGCATCTGGCTGCAGCTCGTGGGTTCGTCCATCGATCGTGAATGAACAACATATATAGCTAAGCGTGCCCACAGATATCACACTTATCTGACCGGCGTGAAAATCGAATGTCACCCGGAGCGTTTCAAGACAGACAACCCGCGCCCCAACGAGTGGTTACAAAATGCCGCCCCCTAATGCGTCACCAATGCGATGACACCACAATTTCCGAGGGATGATAACGTGGGGGTTTTTTCTGTTGAAAATCATATCGCTTCAACATGTCCCGAAACGTGATCCCGTCGTCATGTGGGACACGAATTCCCCGAGTATTGATCTGATATACTGTCCAATTGATCACTCCACAGATCGAAGCAAGGACGCGCGGAGCATTCCTCTTCCATAACCATCACTGAATTTCAAACCTCAGCGATGGTTGCAGTGTTGGGAGAACGAGACCCTTGGGTGGAATAACCAACATCCAAGACATTTCGCTGTGAGCGCACATTAGAGCGGAGTGCATTGGCATATATGAGTGAGACGTCATCGCACTGGAGCAACAAGGCACGCTGGTGTGCACTCGAGTACCAAACTCGGCGAGCACGAGGCAGGGACCCGTTTCTGTCTCGCATTGCCATTTCCCGGCAAGGTTCAACTTTTTTCTCATTTCCTTGGGCAGGAAGTCAGGTCCATCAAATAAGATCAACTGACCAACGTGGCAGATGGGCATATTCCTTCGGAATGGTGACACGACTGCGCGGAATGAGGGGTTCCTACTCTTCTCGTTCGTGTTTCGTGCACGATATCCAGCCCGCCGTGGAGCGGAGGGGCCAAATGGAAGTCAATTGCCATTGCCGTGGCGCCATTTCAGTTTGAAACAATCCACATGCTTCGAAAAACCAAGAGGACCAGCAGCGATTTTCGACCACAAAGATCCGCTAATGTCCTATCTGCAATTTCATGCCGAAATGTAAACTGTCGCGCTGCTTTTGCAACAGATCTAGCCGAAGTCGGGGCCTCGGCGATCCCATCTAGACAGGAATGAGGATCGGTGAATGACCAAAATTACGTCACAAGACTAGCAGTGGGAACATTTCAGTAGTCCGACGATCAATGCAAGGAAGATGCGGTTCAACTACGGTCCAACAAATGTCGGAATGGAAGGCACGCCTGTTCCGCCTGGCAACATCACTCACACTCTCCTGCGTCAGTCTCAAGGCGGTGATGTTGTTTGTTCAAATCTGGAATCGGACCGTATGGAGGGTGGAGTAACTGCTGGTGATGAGGTGAGCGAAGTTGTTGGTGAAACATGATGCTCGACACAGTTGAGCAAGCGAGCTGGGTATAAAACCTAGAGGAGCTGAGCAACGAGGACCAACAGCCACCAAAACACCTACACCTCTCTCGAGTGCTCCCTTCTACCCACATCCACACCTCACGATGCCTGTCGTCTACATTACTTCTATGGCCGAGTTCGAGGCTGCAGTAAGTCGTCCAACACCATAGGCGACGCGATGACACCAGCTAACTTTTCCATCCCTAGGTCAACGGTACACGACCCGTCATCATCGAATTCTGGGCCGATTGGTGTTCAGTGTGCGCCCCAATGGCAGCGCTATACGACCGATTGGCCGCACAAAACCCGGCGGGGCAATTTTACCGACTTGATATCGAGGAGCTTCGGGAAGTTCCCCAGGCATTGGGTGTTCGCAATGTAAGTCCTGCGACATGAATCAGGGGGATCATGAATGGGTATTGACGACACATCGCGATCAGCTGCCCGCATACAAAGTATACGTCAAGGGAGTCCAGATCGGAGAACTTGTGGGTGCGGATCAAACGCAGCTCACGGTAAGCAGATCTCTGGAAGATCACGCGACACAACCTGATCCTCGTGTCGTGCTCCAGCGGCTCGTTTACAAGACCCTGAGTATGTGATCAAGGGGATCAGTGGATCTGGGGATTGCGGTGAACGACTGTTGCGCCGCCGTCACCGCTGCTCATAGACGGTCGAACTTTTATGAGGGATTTGTTATGCGCTACTATAGATGCACTCACAAAGATACTAGTATCTGTTTTGAGCACTTTGTAGTGAGGTTGTTTGATGTTATTGGTTTTCGGTCTTTGTGATCAAGGAATCCGGGTGGTGTCCTTGGCAGACAACGTGCCCACTACCACAGCGCATGGCTCAAACTCGAGGCGATAGCATACCCTTGATGGAATGATAATTGGATTAAGGACAGACAGTGTCAGACAAATATGGCGCGCAGCGTGCGCACTAGATGCTCCGGCTGCAGCAGAATATCAAATGCGAAAATGCTGCTTGGTAGACGTGCCAGCGCAATCTCTGCGGTTCGATGTGATGCGACCGAACGAATCAACGGATGAACGAGCACACACCTGAAGGTACGAATTGGACTATCCAGGCAATATTAATGGCGTTGAACGCCGTTTCCCGCAAATCCAAGGGTGTGCCAGCGCCACTCCAACGTGCCCAACACTTGAATGCAGGGAAGTGTGGGGTGCGGTACTTTTAGAAAGTAGTAGACTTTCTCTTTGGCATGAGTGTTGAAGATGCCAAGATGGTGCAGCGTGTTTGTCTTGGCCAAACATAACATTGCACGCCTCGAGGCTTTGGCGAGACCAACCGCCAGCTTGACCGTCTCCCTTGTCCTCCCACCATGGCGTCGGTATCGATCTCATCGTCGCCAATCACCCAAGTATCCCAGCACCAAGTCCCAATCCAGTCCAACCTACAGCCGCAACTACTCACCAGGCTCCTGCTCGACCTACGCGGCAAGCGCTTTTCCGTAGACAGAGAAACCATCATGAACCTCCCAGAATCCGTTCTTCTCTGTCTCTTTCCAAATGGACTCGTCCTCAGTCGACAGAGTGCGGCTTTCACCGACGGCGGTGAAAACGAGGAGGACGAGGAAGTCTACGCGGTCGACGTAAGTTTCATCATATGCAGGGTACCCTCCCCGTGTATATTCACCCTCGCTAATTCAATTTGTCCTAGTTTGATCCAGAGTGCTTTGGATACGTCCTAGATTTCTTCCGAAATGCCTCGGACACGTTTTACGGGACTGCAAGCTCTCCTGGCCTGTTTGCCGCTCAGCAGCATCTCTTGGATGGGTCGCCTTCCGACTTTGGTCCTTCTGCCTCCCAGAACCCGCTTCTCAGTAAACAAGCCATCATCGTACTCCGAGAAGAACTCGAATATTTTGCTATACCCCCAAAGAACAGCATCGCAGCTACCGATGAACACGGCACCGCCAATGTGTCGCTCTTAGACATTAAACGTCGATGCGGACACAATATCATGGAAAAACGAAACATTTTCACCGCATTACAGCGCAACGTTCACAAGGAGAACAACATAGCCGAACAACACCTCATTGATATGTTGTGCATGAGGTAATCAGACTTCTGCGATACACCTGTCCATAACTGACGATTCATCCCAGTGGGTTCAATCGCGACGACGAGTGGGGTTTCCGCGCCATGGAACCCTCGCGGTGCTGTATATCGTCCATAGCACTTGTGTTGCTCAAGACAGGTATTGTGCATCACCCACCAACGCCAAGCGGCGAACGCCCTGTCACCATCGACTATAACCAAATGGCGACGGCGCAAAAGCTCTTGCTATTTTGGAGAAAACCTGCAGTAGGTCCCACGTCGGCTTATCTAGGTTTGTTACTTACGTGTCCGCCCGTCAGCGTAAATGTTGGTGGGATGGCTTGGAGGTAGATTTAGCACAGCCAGGGGAACCCAGTCAATTGGTCAAGCTATGGGCCAGGAGGGTCTGGACGCTCGAACTGAGCTTGGTTCGTGTTTTCCTACCCGGTTTGCCACGTGAATCCATGCTGATCGCATCATGCACAGGTTTGACCAACGGACGTTTCAACGAAGCGGACGCCCGGCACGTACACGCTCACGCATTCCTCACTTCACGACCATGATTTCATTCCACGGTTTTATCATTTATACCCAATCGATCATGTCCCAGCCTACTTAATGATATAACGCACGCTAGCATCTTGCAGTATGGTTCACCGCTTCTCGAAGCACCAGATTGTTGAGTGTCGTAGTTTCGATCATACTTGACAAATGCAGTATACGGATACCTCTGGACCGAATACACCATCGGGGTAAATCCAATGTCATAATGAATAGGTAGTCGCATCTCTGACTTGATATAATCGTACTGGACACTATTAGTACAATTGTTGGAGGGCTCATACGAAAGTTCCTAGCGCCTGGCAGGTCGCATCATAGTAGTGCAATGTTGGGCCGACCGGAGTTCGGGAAATGGTCTTAGGGCCTCAGGCTGTTAGCACAGCAAGCCGAGCACGAACTTGAAGACATTTCAGGTCAAGAGTATACTAGTACTTCGATCGATGATCGTACACCACAAGCAACTTGTAAACCTAAAGTGAGTGACACCTCTGCCAAACTCACTACAACCGTTTGAGCCCATTTTCGACGAAAGTCTGGATAAAAAACGGTCAAAGCCAATGAACGATGACTCGGAGAAAACATGTCACAAAACGCACCGTCAGCTTGACAGGGCCGCCACCCCTGAGTAAATCAAGTTGTTCCCGGCCCTTGTACACGTGAAAAGTAGGTACCTGAAAACCAGTCGACACCCGCACGGCTGGGAACAAGGAACGAAACCACACGGACGGCATAAATAAACAACTCTCCCGCGACATCCGGGACGTCGTCGATATTGAGCTTGTAAAATACGACGTCCTCTTTATCGGCGCTACTTTTTGCGAGCTGCTCGAAGATGGGCGCGATCTCTTTGCACGGTTCGCACCAATTGGCGTAAAATTCGATGAAGATGAGTTTGTCGCTGTGGCGCTGCCATGGCGTGTTATCTAATCGTGATAACGGACGGGTAGAAGAACGGGACGCAAACGATAGTTTCGAATTGTTCTTTGGACGCAATTATTCCGACTTGGTCAGACATGATGGTGGACGCTCGTAGGTATGTTTCTAGAGATCTGGCGCTAGGCCCGGCGCATCACAAGTACAGGAAGTGGTCGTCTCTGATACGGAGCTGGTGCCGACGATCCCGAGATTCGGCAGTCTGACGGCAGGGCAAGCCGAGCGCCCAGCGATGCATGGAAGGTGGGTACTTACGGTTGGATCACTGAGAAAATATATAGGTGAAATATGTATTAATGGAATCATCGGAACGCCGAATCCCAGGCCTAGGTGAGCTACGAATAAACCGCTGCCAGAATAAATCTAATACACGGGCTCAGAATCTCTTGCACAATACATCCTAATCATTTACACCGTAATCATACACTACAAGCCCATGCAGTGAAGATCTCGTGACATCCAGTCAAACTATAGTTGTTTAGTGACAAGGGTCTGAACCGAAGAATGGTTAATGCCAACGGAGCACCACGGTCTGCAAACTAGACACACCATCAATGCACCGCGGTTGGCGCCAACTAACTGATCGACACGCACGCTATTCTTATATGCGTGGAAAGTGGGTATCTGATGGCATTCAACACCGAGAGGATAAGAAAACAAGAAATAAAGCTTACAGAACGGATTCCGAGCGCTTGGGCAAGTTCCGAGACGCCGTCGATGTCGACCCTGTAAAACTCGGTGACATCGTCGACAGCATTGTCCTTGGCAAGTTGTTCAAAGGCGGGCGAGATAGCTTTGCACGGTCCACACCAATCGGCGTAGAAATCGATATAGATGAGTCTGCCGCTGGCGAGCTGTGATCCAAGATTATCATATAGTGCCAGTGCTACCTGGACATGCCATAGAAGGACGTACGATCGTGTCGAATTGCCCTTTGGACGTAATTTCTCTAACGGACATGATGATGATGAAGGTTTGTAGGAATTTACTTTCTGCAGATTAGCCTGCACGATCCTTGATCGAACCCGTTTTATAGCACCTCAGGCTCTATGGCAAGTCACATGACATGTGTCAGCCATGACGCCATCTTACAAAGCTGCACTGCCAAAAGTCGTCATGCATTCCGGCGCTCGACCGACTCGTCGGAGCCCGTGCTTTCTCATCGAGCTGATTTCAACTCTTCGCCTGATTTCCGGAATATTCCTCGACCTTCGCATTCCTTCTTTGATTGAAATAAATTTTATCGCCCAAAGTCTGTTACACATCGACAGTGTTTGTCACGGTGGCTTAAAGGCTGCCAGCGAAATACCAGCACAGCCTCGTGACAATCAGTATTTCAATGGGCTTGATCTATCTAGTCTACCCAGATTTGCACCATCACCATGCCCACCGTTCAACCCATCACATCCAATTCCCAGTTTGACGCTCTTGTATGTCCTTCCTCTTCCATCGATGTCACGGCTAGATCATTTCCCTATCACAGCTCTCGAGTGGCAAGCTCTTTTTTATCGACTTCCACGCAGTCTGGTGTGGACCATGCAGGCACATATCCCCCGTCTTTGAAGCTCTGGCCAAGAACGCGCCGGGGACCACCGAGTTTTATAGTCTCGATGTCGACCAAGTCCCAGATGTCGCTCAAGAATGTGGTATCAGGGCTGTCAGTTTATTCTTCCTCTTAGTTTGGTTGATCTGATCGTTCTTTTGAATAGATGCCCACGTTTCAAGCATTCAGGAGTGGCCAGAAATTGGGGGAGGTTGTTGGCGCCAGTCTCCCCCAACTGACTGTAAGTCTCCTAACACGATTGTTTGTGTCGTTCTCCCTGACGTCGTCCGATGAATTTAGAATCTTATCAACGCGCATGCCGCATAGATATAGTCTGAAGTCGACCATTATGATTTGATAGTCTTGAGTATCACCAGTGGCAGTTGACGCTACCTTTATGTGCGTATACGATTACGTAGTAGATATTCAACCGTGATTACGCTGTTTGAATACGCGTCGATCTCGCAAACGTGAGACGATAAGGTTGTACACAGTAGATCCGCACCTCCGAGTCGCTCCGAGTCCTCCTAAGAACACCAGCCTGGTGACCACACCGTACTATAATATCAGGGAGGTCCAGACTAACCAGAACTTTCTGTCAAGAAACTTTTGGACCATGGATTCCAAGACATATCTACGGTAGTACTTGTCGCGACATCAGTGTGAGGTCGAGATTCTAATGTATGGTGAACTTCTATGTTATGTAATGTTTTCCCACGTAGCGATCCTTCTCTCCCTTCGTTGCATTTTCCTGATGGAATGAATTCGTCTGATATTTGTTACGGATGTGGCCGCGAATACTACCGTGACAGTGTTTGTCAGTAACGGTGGCATAAAAGTTCGTTGCCAACGAAATATCGGCGCAGCCTCATGACAATTCAAGTTAGTACTTCAATGTACTTGACATATCCAGTTCGCACAGATCTCCACCCCGGGCCACCATCATCATACCCACCGTTCAAACTATCACATCCAATCTCAGTTTGACGCTCTTGTGTGTCCTATCTTATCATCCATCAACCAAAGTCACGGCTAGATAGCACATCACATTTCCTCATCACTGGCACAGGTCTCGAGCGGCAGGCCCTTCTTTATCGACTTCCACGCCGTCTGGTGTGGACCATGCAGGTTCATTTCCCCCGTCTTTGAAGCATTGGCCAAGGATGCACCGGAGACCGCCGAATTTTACAGTCTCGACGTCGATGAGGTTCCGGATGTCGCTGAGGAATGCGGCATTAGGGCTGTCAGTTTATTCTTTCTCTCCTTTTTTCGTTGATCCGATCATTCTTGTAGATGCCCACGTTCCAAGCGTTCAATGGTGGCCAGAGAGTCGGGTCGTTCGTTGGAGCCAGTCCTTCCGAACTGACCGTAAGTTTCACAATAGGCCTATTTGTCATAGTTCTGTTCATTGACACCACCTGGTACATTTAGAGGCTTATCAAGACGAACCTCGCATAGATGTAGTCTTAAATCGGCTGGTGTGATTCGATCGTAGCACCACCGTTGAGAACTCCATGTGTACGATTATCATGACGATGCTGCATGTATAACGTAGTTGAAATTCAACTGCATTCCCATCTGAATACAGTCGATTTCGCAGACGTAGGGCGATATACTTTCCGCCACTAAAAATAGTCTACTATCTGACGGACAGACAGAGTCTAAGACCAGAAATCAGGAAACCTCTGCCACAAATGAACTATGCATTCCAAGGATATCTATAGTACTTGCGGCGACATCGAGATTCCAATACAGCTGTTTGTATGCCATTATACAGTGAATGTGTCTAGTGTCTATATGAATGCATTCCGTTGTAGTTTTCTCGCACCGCGCGAAAAAGGGGGTATAATTTATGTAGCGATCCCTCTTCGTATCACCGCTTTGCGTAGCGCAAAAATCGCGATGCCACTATAAAAGGGGGACATCAGCCACGGTAGGATACCGAGAAATGCAAGGGGAACGCACCAATGGTCAAGACAACGTTAAAGACGACGTATGCCAACAGAATGAATGCATCCCGCCAGCGTGTATCAAACGAGATATTCAGCGGCGTATAAAATTGGTCCCCAATCTATCATACAAAGTCAAGTCACCGCCATATCATGCGTGACGACGACGTACCGAGTATTCGCAATAGCGACACATGCTCGCCGCGAGCGGGTTATCGAGGTAGCCACCAAACGCGCTGACGAAGTCGCCTGCCCACTCTTGACATGTCTGGTTCGCAGGCGGGTTGAACACGTTGAATTCATCGGATGCACACTGGATGACCAAACCGTGGAGCTCCGTTGACAGCATCGCCGAAAGCGTCCGGGTGTACGGCGTCAATTGGTATAGCCAGTCCCGCCAGAAAGCGGCCATGTTGGGGTACGGAATGGTGACGCCGCAGAACAAGGCGAGGACCATGGTGAGGAATGGGTTGAAGAGGACTGCGATCTGAACGGATGGGGACAACGCTGCGACCAACTGACCGATCGAAACACCGAAAAGCTCCATAAAGATGATGATCAACAGCTGGAAGCCTGTCCCGTTCAAGCCCGTAGCACCTTGCCCAAAGTGCATGGGGTATACCATCAGAACCCAGTACACGATGGCGCACAGTATCGAGTATGGGACCTCGCCAATGAGCTGAGCGATGGCAAAGACGTATGGAGAGTAAATCCGACTCGACGCTTCTCGGATAAAAGTGCCTGTGGACGAGGGTTTGAGAACTTGAGCACGTTGAATGCAAGCCATCAATGTACTTACGTCTGTTGAAGATGAACAAGGGCTCAAGCTGGGTAATAACAATCGCGGGCAGCACAGTGAGCCAGAAACTGTCAGACAAGTGCATGCGTTAACCATCTAACTCATCCCAGAAAAAAAAAAGGAAAAGCTCACATTGCAAAGACACGGTACTCCAGATCCCGAACGCTATGTCCCAGGTTGAGGAACGACAGCGAGATAAGCAACGAAATAAGAGCATGCACGAATAGCCTGCTGAACACGTAGTCAGGGGAACGCCACAGTGCCGTATTGTTCCGCTTGATGACAGTGCACAGCTGGTAGAAAAAGGACGTCGCATCTGGAGGTCCAACGTAAGTGAAACAAATTTGTCAATGCCGGGATCCGCGACATACATGTACGCGCTTGGCCGTTTTCGGTCACAGGAACAGCAAATCCCCGAGCCTTGATCTCGTCGATCTCAGCGCGGACTTGCTGATACTCGGGCGAGTCGAGCCAGACATCTTTCCAATCACGTGGACCGACTCTAGGAGCCAACCCAGCACCAATCGCCTCGAGCATATATTCCGCAGGGTTCACGTTCGGAGGACAAGACGCCCCATTCTTGGAAAAGTACTCTCGAATGACCTGCGAGTCCTTGCCGATATCACCAAAGTAGACCGTCTCCCCGCCGCGCTCCAACAGCAAGAGACGGTCGAAGCTTTCAAACAACAAACTCGAGGGTTGGTGGATGGTGCACAGAATGGCCTGTCCTTGATCTGCGAGTTTGCGCAAGAAACGAACCAAGTTCCATGCGCTCTGTGCGTCCAAGCCTGAGGTGGGTTCATCTAGGAACAAGAGAAGCTCAGGCTTGCTGGCCAATTCGACACCGATCGTGAGACGCTTGCGTGCCTCGACGCTCAACGTAAATACAAGCGCTTCCGTGAAATCTTGAAGTTCCAGCAACTCAATGATCTCCTCGACGTATTGGTTCTTCTCCTCGATGGAAACTTCAGCAGGTTGGCGCAAGTGTGCCGAGAACCGCAGCGCCTCTCTGACCGTGGCTGTTCCTTCATGAACGTCCATTTGCTCAGCTATCGATAGAAATTAAAACGACATCCTCGGTCGGGAAGACTTAGGACATACCATAAGCCGTTCCACGAGCAAAGTCTGCACCAATCGGCTGGCCATCGACAAGAATATCGCCCGTAACGACACCAATATTCTTCCTCTGCGCGAGGACATCCAAACATGTCGTTTTCCCTGTCGCGTGTTCAACATGCTGCATGACAAACCAAATGGAACGCAAGCCCACCTGCTCCAGAGGCACCCATCAGCGCAGTCAAGGTCCCCGGTTTCACATAACCATACACGCCGTGAAGAAGCCGTCTCGTCCCGCCGGGCACGGGAACGTGATAGTTGAGATTCTCCCACGTAAACGCCCGCCTGTGAACCTGTGAACTAGTCCCGTACAACACTGTCAGCACGCGGCGGAATTTCCCTATCCAAGACGTACCTTTTATCAAGTGATAGCTTTTCTGTCTTGTCATCATCGTGCTTCTCATTGCGTCGAGCCCTCTTCTCACGCTGAATCTCGTTGAGTACCTTTGCCTCATTATCTTCCTTGGCATGAATGAGCACCGAACCGCCCAGCATCCGAGGCTACAATCCGAATGTCAGATAAATCGATCACTCAAATATAGGGGGAATGACTCACCGAAAAGTACTCGATCACAACTGCTTGCGCGAACAAGAAGAAGATCAAGAAAACGATCAAGACGACCATATTTCGGCGCCAGAGATCCGCAGAGGAGAGCCCGTACCCAGCCTCCAGATAGTCATTCCCATTGATAATGTCACTGCCAGTTTGTGCACCCCAGAGTGTGCACACCTGGTTCGGACCTAAATCGTCCCTATCACAGTACGTGAGTTCGCATCGATCTTTGAACAATGAGGCCACCTACGGGTATTTGGTCATCCCGGGTCCATTTCTGGGAACGACATATGAACCATCGCAAATCATCGACGTGCGCATAAATTCATTTTCCATGACCCCAGAGAATGCATACGCTAGGGGATTCAAGTAGCTCTGTCCCAGACTGAGTACGTTTCCGCTGAGGATCAAACAGAAAACTTACAATCCAGAACAACCATCGCTTCATTTGGAATATAGGTATAATGTACCCCGTGTATTGGATCATGTTCGGGAGGAAGAACGTGGCAAGTCGGAAAGCGCTGTCAAAGTTGCTGCATAGCAGACCAAACGTGCGGAAGAAACCCTGCATAGCGAGAAACGCCACATAAACGAACAGATGGAAAGTAAAGAATGCACCAGGAGAGCGTGCACTAAAAAGGAGGTTAGCTAGCGTAGATGCAACTTTCGGGAAAATGACTCACAGATCCGGCATAAAGTACACAATCACGTCGAAAATGAAGACCCGAACGGCAGAAAAGGGGATGTCCGCAAAGAAGTTGGCAAACACCAACGCAGCAGGCCGATAAAAGCCATAGTCGATCTGCTTGTTTGCTATTGGACGCCCCAACATCATCGTGGGCATCTGGACATAATAGGTAGGTCAATCAACACTTGATCGCACGAGGGATAACGTACCTCGTTGAAGGCTTGCAGACAGACGGTCAGCATTCCAATAAACATAACGCCACCACGTGTGAACCCTCCCTCGGCCGTATCAGGCAGATTCAAATACGCAGCACCAACAACCAAAGCCAATATCTAGAAAGACGATCAAAATCTCATCCTAGCTGAACCAGAACGACGACTGACGATGTCCAACCCAAAGCTCGTAATCAGCTGGAATCTGTCCTGAAGACGAACGCGGAACTGCCGAATCGTAAGCGCCTTTACCTGACCAACGAAACCGAGTGTATAAGGGCTCTTGTGCGAAACGCCACGTTTCTTGTCAGCGAGCACAGCTGCCCGGAACGCTTCCTGATCCTCTTTTTCGGTCTCCATACGGCTCTTGAACTTGCCGAGAGAATGTTGGAGCTCAGCGTGAGCGGTGGAGATGGTGAACGCATTTTCGAGACCGTCGGGAGAAGATGGTGTGTCATGTTCAGAGCGACCATCCGCGAACTGACGTTCGTTGGGGTCCGTGCATCCAGTCAGGTAGTCGGGCGTGCTTTGACGGGGAAGAGGCCGGTAACCCAGGTTCTCAAAGTATGCACGAGCTTCCGAGACAGACCCAAAGTACACCTGATGACCCTTGTCCAACACGAGGACCTTGTCAAACAGTTCATAGATGCTCTCGCCAGCTTGATACCTGCGGGTGGTGGTCAACACACAATAACCCTCGATCTTGTGGAACGTACAGGGTGACAAAGGTCGTCTGACCGAGTACGTCAGTCATGATGCGCAGACTCTTGACGAAGTCCAACGCGGTGGAAGCATCGAGCCCACGCGTCGAGTTATCCCAACATTGGACGCGAGCACGAGTAGCCATCATCTCGGCAATGCTAACACGTTTCCGCTCTCCACCTGATACACCGCGCACAAACGCGTCACCGACAAGGGTTTGGTGGGTATGCGAGATGTTGAGCATTTTGAGGAGGGTATCCTGAACTACGGTGGTAAACTCTTTTCGAGAAACGCCTGGGAGACGACCATCTCGCCCGGGCGTCTTGGTCGAGAGCGCAAACTCCATCGTCTGGGCCACGGTCAGTGTGGATATGTGAATATCATCTGAGTATGTGGTTAGTGTGGAGTCGCGTAAGAGAGAACGAGTTGCTATACCTTCTTGGTTATAGGCTACCTCGCCCTTGTAATATTTCGCCATTTCTGCGGCGTCAATTCCAGCATACCGCACGTCGCCCCTGACATCAGCGTATTCACCACGCTGATTTGCAATAGCCTTGAGAAAAGTAGAGCACCCAGCGCCCGGACAACCCAAAACAAGACACATTTCACCCGGCTTGAGAACACCAGATGATCTTATCTCCGCATCAGTATTACGTGAACCGGACAGTGGCAACGACGTACTTGTGCAGGATCGTTCTTGTGGGGTGCTGCCGGTTAGGAACAAAGCGCATGAAGACGCCCCACAGCCAGAATAAAGGGGCGATAAAGAAATTAATAACGGCATCTGCCAGATAGGGATCAACACCCTGTCAACGCAGCAACCCTGGGACTACCCACCTCCGAATGTACTTATGTATATCTATGTGGGGGCAATATTTAGAACAAATAGAGACACGGGGAATGAGCGATCACTCACCTTGTGATCGGCCCCTCCGACGGCTTTGACCTCAAGGTCCTTCCAGGTGACACCAACATGCTTGTGTTTGATTCCAGCAGCTTGGTTAGCGTCGTTCGAGGATGTGAGATACTCCTGGAGGTCAAAATGTCCGTCTGTGTCGCCTTTTCCGCCCTTTTCGAGGTCACCGCTGTAGACAGAGGCGGTCCGCGAGGTCAGTTTGGATTGGTATGCGTGAGTGGCGGAATGTCTCGAAAGCTGACGAGCGAGTTCATTAAAGGTGTCTTCTGCCTTGTCAATGTCAACATGAGGAACGGCGTCGACCTCGAGGATTTCGGCGTGTTCGGTGTGCGTGGCAGGAGGCAGCGAGGCCATTATCCCCGTGTCCATGGGCCGAGTGTGTAAAGTAAAGTAGGAGGTAAGGACCCAAACTGCCGGTGAGTGCAAGCTATATAACTATTTCCTTGGAACCCGCTTACAAAGTAGTCTTGCGTCACCGGCATACCAACCTGAGACTTGGAGTCATGCGCAAATCGGTGGTGGTACCATCGCCACCGTCACCGGGATCTAACGTTTCTGATTGCATATGCGACCCCATTAGTCTCATGACCAATTAAAAAATGGCACCTACTCACACCATGTCACATCGGTTCATTGTAGAACCATGAGTCACACCACGTCCTTTACGGTTCGGTCCCCCCCGAATACACCGCCTTGATTGCTGACTGGTTCTGCACCGAACAGCAACGTCCAGCAGCTGGCCTGATAAGACTACGGTCACCAAGGACAGGGAGATCCGACTCATCGGTTGTACGCATGGAACGAACTCTTCGGCCACCCACGCAAAGTGTGTACTTTCACACAGTCATTTCCCACCGTGCTCGCCCACGGAGATAAGTTCACAAGATAGAAGTCGCGGGTCGTATGGAGCGTGCAGCAACCACTGAAAAGCGATCTGGAATAGTCTCGGTCATCGAGGTGATGCAGTGATATATTTCCGATCAAGCTCACCTCGCTCGTACGACCTTGATTGCATGCGGCCGTCATGTCGGTCCCATTCAGAAGAAGAGATCGGGAATCCCCGTAGGGTAAACATATTCTTGCACGAGGCAAACCCAAGTTGGTGATGCAACGAACAAACGTATGCCAAGAACGCCAGCATTGCCGTCAAGCCGGATGTTGTTGGTCTTCCGAGTCCCGGACCGGTACCGGGGAGGTGTTGACTCGACTGGGTGCAACGACCGGGCATGCGTTTGAAGACCAGAGAGAAGACCATCCGAATTTGTGTGATCAATGTAAATCCACATATCGCCGCGAAGGTGTATCAAAACCATACATATCCCACTGAAATTGTTGCATGCGTAGGATGGTGCTGCAGCAGATATGACGACGGGTGCCGCAAAAATTGATCTGACGATTTCCGTCGAGCTTCCGGACCGTGCAACTCGAAGTAAAACACACTTCCGTCTCCGTCGGTACTGGAAAGTTCTGACCTCAGATTTTTCGTCTAGGAAAAGATTGCACATGTATACCGAACTGGGGAGATTTTGGTGAACGATCAAGAACGTGTTGATGCGGGGCGAGGGCTCGTTGATGACACAAATCCGCTGCAGGTAGCCAGGCTGAAGACGTACTTGACTATACTCCTCCAGTCACTATGAAGCGGCCTTTGCCATTGATGGGGATATGTAGCGTGACAAGATGCCTGTTTGGTCGGAAACGACAGTCCGGAAAAAGGGAGCCGCCAAATCTTCCGCTTCTAAATGACTAGACTTGCCACATATCTCACACGTCAAATGCCCTGGATTAATATCTCCTTGAAGAATAGTGGGGTAAATAGGAAATTATGTAAATCCCAAGTTGCAATTGCGCAGTTTTTCACTCTACGCAACCCTACATGGGTTTGGAGGAAAGTTGCGTGAGCAGAACGCCATAACGCTTCTTGATAGTGACACGGTGGCGAGAAAACTTGTCATCCGGCGAGAAGCGCGCTACGCAAGGACCTAGAATCAAGCTTATGAAAACTCTTGGGCACAAACGGACCTGGATGCGCAGATTTTGTGATCCTGCCCTCGTCGGTCAATTTCTATGCCAAACCATGAATGGATGCGAGTCGATTCTGGGAACAGAGACGTACTTTGAGGGTGTATACCCTGTTACCGCTGTCATCGAGGGTGTACATTAAATGCATGGTTGGACGAGGAGTAGTGTGACAAGTGTGACATAACTGGTCACAATATCTTCAAACTCCGCGACGATATTCTCGATCGAGCAAGTGTTGACCTTCTTCGTCATGGCAATGCGCGTACGAGCGGCCGCAGGATATGGACACTCTTGGACTTGACAAGTCAGCACAGATGAGTAACCGCGCGTAGACGAACTCAAACACGAGACTAAACCCGAGGCCACGAATGAACTTGGGTGTAAAAATTTCCTTCATTTAAGTAATAAACCGCTTGTTACTCGGTGCACGCGGATCTGCGCTCTCACGTATCTCCTCCTAGACTCCTCTTCAATGCCGCCCACCACTGCTGTGCTCACGACCCCGGAGCTAGGAACGGTCGTCAAGCCCGTTTACACGTACACTCCAGAGCAGACCGCACAAATAGAGGCGCTACGAGAGGTAGGTGCTCGACGTTGCAAATGCCATTGATGACACTCAGTGTTGGACACACGCGCTGCATCATCTTTTGCGTTCAAGTACGCGCACACTCTTCTCTTGCCCCCTTTGGACCCGTACCACAAGTGGGAGCTTCGATGGCTACGGAAACCAGATACCATACCTCGCTATATGCGCGCTGCAAAGTGGAAGATGCATGATGCTGAGAAGAGGATCAAATCGACGCTGGAATGGAGACGGGAATACCAACCAGAACTCATTCCACCGGATGAGGTGAGCAACATGACGTGTCTGAATGTCACGATGACTCAACGCCACGGTTATTTCAGGTCAAGATAGAATGTGAGACTGGTAAAATGTAGGTTTTATTCGCTGCGTCTGTACCTGCGATGATACGTGACACAGCCTCCTCACTGGGTTTGACAAGGATGGGCGGCCCATCATTTACATGCGTCCTGGAAGAGAAAATACGGAAACGAGTCCGCGTCAGCTGAGACATCTGGTATGGTGGTTGTAAGTGGTGCTGACGATGGGTTGTGTGAGCGTTGACACGACGGTGAACAGAGAGCGCGCCAAGGACATGATGCCAGCTGGTCAAGAGTCGCTCGTAATCATTGTCGATTACAAAACGACCACCCTCCGTACTAATCCATCTATATCCGTGGCAAGCAAGGTACGTCTACTCGATTTGGGGGCGGTTTCGTTAGTGTTTGACGTCATGGAATCACTTGACAGGTGCTCACGATCCTTCAGCAACATTACGTGGAGACACTGGGACGGGCCATCGTGACGAATCTTCCGCTGCTGCTCAGCTTTTTCTACAAGGGGATCGCGCCCTTTTTGGATCCCGTGACACGAGACAAGGTAGAGACAAGATTTTTCTAGACGCTTGCAGTCATGACTTGGTCGTTTCAGATGCGTTTCAATCCGGACCTGTTTGAGCTGGTTCCCCGGTCCCAGCTCGACGCTGACTTTGGCGGCGACTATGAATTCGAGTTCGAGTTTGAGACGTATTGGAAGCAGATCGTCGAGCAAGTACAGTCTATATCACTTGTTCTGGGGCTGACTGGTTTGCAGGCACTGCGGGATTGCGCCCGATGGGACACGTCTACCGGGCTATTTTTGATGACAAAGGGGTTGATTACACAATATGTTTGTGCATGTATGCGTCGTTGTGAATGGGGGGGAACAAGCCACCGCCATAAATCGCTGTCAGCCACCCGACGCCGAAGCCGCCGCGACATCGACGGCGCGGACGAGCAACAGCGACGACATTGAGCCAGCGAGATTCTGAACGTGTCTTTCGAGCGATGGTGCGACAGTCCAAGCAGACAGTGAGTGGGTCTTGTTCATTGTTCTCCGCCGCTGCCAATCAGCCACCCGCTTCATTTCGTATCTCACTGGATCCGGATCGCAGCCCGACAAGAAGGACGCCCACAGGAAAAAGGCGCCCCACCACGACAAACCCTCGCCAAAGAAACCTGCGGACGCTGCTATTTGGCCCTGCAGCATCAACGGCTGCAACAAGCAGTTTGCGCGGGAGGCCGATCTCAAGCGGCATCAGCGCACGACCAAGCTCCATTCTGTCCCCGGATTGTGCGTGTCCGTCTCATTATGTATCGGGGCACGCGCACACACACGCCTTGTACAGTTCTTGTCCCCAGTGCGACGCCAGGTTCACTCGTGTCCGTCCCTCCACCTCCCCGTGTGCCAGCTCACTCATGCCACCCCAGACCGACGCCCTCCGCAGACATCAAAAGTCGAGGTCAGTGCGTGCATCTCCTCCTTGTGTTTCAACTCCATCCATTTACCAGACACAATGGCGTCGTGATCGAGCCCGCAGATGGTCTCGAACGCAGAAGATCCACCGGCGAGGATTCTGCTTCGCGATCGCACAGCCGCAGCAGAACACCACCCTCAAAGGAGAATCCTGCTCCCCTTGCTCCACCCGCATCAGGCAGCCAGAGCTACTACCGCCAACACACCTTTCCAGGCAGTGAGTGCATGTTCCCCCCGTTCGTCTTCCTGATTCCAGCCCTCGACAGTCTTGATCCCTCCCGGAATGATCGTTGATGGTTACTATCCTCCAGCCGCTGGTCTTCCGACGTCCGCAACTCGGCTGCATCAGGCAAGCTGGGAGCCAGCTCCACATTCTTGGCCCGCAGATGCCTCACAGCCCCCTCATATGATCTCTCCTGGTTACCCTCATCCCTATTACAATCCACCACCTCATTATTACCGCCCCGATGCCATGATGCACGCCCCTGACGTCGCACAACAACACATGCCCAACAGCATCGATTCGAGCAATTGTGGATCGTCGTCTTCTCGCCAAGGCAGCCCTGTCTTGGCCGTCGACCCCTCGCTGGATCGTACGGACCCCGAAATTACAGACCGCGAGCCCGTCGTCATTGACCCTTCCTTGGTATCACCTACGAGCAGTGCCGGCAGTGAGTCACCCTGCCCGTCGCTCAACTATATCCCAGTCCGTGATTCTTCAGCAGATGGGCCAAGAGTACCGGCTCGGTCGTCTTCCACTTCTGTACAACACATCCCTTCACCCGGCACAAACGAACCACCAAATGTGATTGGTGACAGTTCCGATAGTGAATCGGCCGTCGTTCAAAGCCTCCTTTCTCCCACCCGAGACCATTACGCGTCTCCAGCACCCTTGGAACATTCCCTCGAGATGGAGCAAATACTCACAGAGGATGGTGAGCCCATGTTGAACCCAGGTTGGTTGCTTCTTTCATTTCTGCCGTCCTCTAGTTGACTGCCGTTGCACCAGCCGAATTATTAACCCAGGTCAGTACGAGCAACACGACACTTAATGGGTACTCGACCTAATCCACCATATTCTGACAGGAATCCCTTGCTTCTCCGCCACCTTCATGAACATGTACTCTAAGCATGGTATTATATTTGGCATATACTCTCATAGTCCTTTCGGGTCACATTTTTTGGACGTCACTACATTACTTGCACTCTGCGCGCTTGGACGCGGCGCCTTTGTTGAATGCGGTAGAATGTTCCTAGACGCTTTCCTCCCTAATTGATATCACAATCATGATTCACGTATGACGGGAGGGTGAGTCGCCCAATGCTACATGCTGTGGAGAGCTTGCGGTGTTACAACATCTAGGTAAAAATATGGGGGGTATTTCGCTGTTGAGAGCGAGGGAATGGTAAATGGTATGGATACACTTTACGGCGACTTTGTCATTGGAGCACCCCGACCTTGGGCCACTTGAACTGGGGGCCAACCTAGACACGAAACCTCTTGGTTGGCAAACCTGGTTCAAAAGACAGCGTGAACACGCACCAGCTGCACACACATGCCCCCCAGCTTGTGTCCGACCTCGACACACTCGTCCAGGCTCTTCCCAGCAACATACGCACCCAAGAATCCGCCCGCGAACGCATCCCCCGCACCGTTCGTGTCCACGATCAACTCGCTCGGAATCGGCGTCACCTCAAACACCTTGGGCTCCGCGTCCCCGTCAACCAGGATCGTCGCCTCGGGTCCTTGGGTGATGATGACGACGCGTTTGCGCGCCACGTTGACTTTGTGGTACCCCGCGATGCCCTTGGCGATCTCTGCAATGTCGGTCGTGTTGGATTTGAGCACGGCTTTGGCGTATTCTTGGGCTTCGGATTCGTTCCCGATAATAACGTCGGTGTAGGGAAGCACCTTTTCTAGTTGGGCGGTGAAGAACGCGGGGATGAACGGTGCGGAGAGGTTGAGGACGAACGTCTGTGTCGTCGAGATGACGCGTGTGTGAGAGATCGTCAGCGGAGCGGACGGACGCGCGACCTACCTTGTCCTCCTCTGATGCGTGTTGGCTCAACTTCAGCACCGACGCGATGCCGTGCGTGAGGAAGAACCCTTCGACGTAATACACCCGCGCATCCCTCACGAGCGGGGCAACCGACTCCGAGTCCAAATGTGCCGCCTCAAACTTTTCGGCCGCGCGCAGCGTCGTCACCAATGACCTGGCATCCACATCCCACATCAACGCCCGCGCGCGACGCGGCGAGCACGTCGTCGGGACTCACCGATCATGCCCAGTAATCACCACCGCACACGCACCCGTCTGCTCACCCTTCTTCACCTGATACACCTCATCCAACCCCTCCCGCTTGTTCGCCGCCCGCAACTGCTCAGCGAGTGCATCGTCGCCCACACAGCCCGTGTACACCACCGAACGAGGCGGGAGGACATACTATGGGAGAAAGTTAGACCGGTCCAAGCACACACGCACACACGGTCGTGAGTACTCACAGCAGCCCCACGCGCAGCGTTTTGGGACGCGCCTCCAGCAACGTACGTCACCTCGTGGTTCTCCACGATTTCCTTGTACCTACCCAGCGTCGACGGTCGTCAGTGGATCGTGCAGGATGATCGCGAGGCACGAATAGAGAGGGAAACGTACAGCGGCTGATGCTTCTCATCGGCAAGAATCGCATCGTTGGCCTTGAGATCGTACTTTTTCAAGAGTTCCTTTCCGTCTCGGACCTGCAGATCGAGAAGAGGGTTGCCTAAACAGAAGACCTTGTAAGACATGGCGGTCAGGTGCAGGGACGTCGACGGAGAGGCGTGTGGGATCGCGGTCGTGGTAGAAGGTGTTGCGGGTTACTAATCGGCTCTACGACACGACAAATTCGCACCACGGACGTTGGGAAAAACCCAACTGCAACTTTATTGTACAAACAGTATCCAGAAAAGCCATTGTAACTAGTAGTAGCGAGGACTACGCGCTGTCGATTGCGTCGACTTGAGCGAACGTGCGAGAAACGATGCTAGGTATGTTGAAGCACTGAGCAAACTGGTATGTAATCGGAACGTTACCGGTTGCTCGAGCCTTGATAATGCACGAGTCACGGAAAGCAACAGAAAAGACAAAGTTGAGAGACTTGATGGATGCCAAAGAAACCTTCAAGGTCTGAACATCCTCGTCAGAGAAAAACACGAATCCCCTGAATTTAGGAGGCTGAGAGAAAAATTGTGCAACCTCTTCGAATGGCCCATGCCCAGTATTCCTGTACACACCAACTGCCCTTTGATACCGGCAGTGTACTTCCTCGACATGGGCAGTGATGTCTTCCAAATTGTCTGAGAACCCATTAATCCCACTTGCCTTTGCTTGGAGAGCCCTGGCTTTTGCTGCATGCCAAGGGCCACTAAGATCTTCATCAACTTGATGTTCCTGAATGGAAGCCCTAAGCGCCTTGAATTTTTCAAGGGTCTCCCTCTTCAGTTTATCCCCCTCCTTTACTAAATCATCAAGGATAAAACTTCTTTGGGGGACTTGATTGTCATGCTTCTGAGAGTCTTCATTTGATCCCTTCCCTCCCTTCCCCTGCTCCAGCCTCCAGGCATACCAGGGTTTCTTGGAAATCCACTGTTGCCTATCCTGATTGAAAACAGGCAACTTGACCCTGAGGCCAGTCTTGCTGGCATCCAAACAAGTGGTAAACCTGGATTACAAGTCAGCAATATATCCAAGGAGAAATAAAGACCTCACATGTAGGCTAGATGAATAGCTTCTGGGCTTCCATAGCCACAAAAATAGACAGCTGCATCATGGAACTTGGAATACAGTCCCACTCTGGTATCTGCAAGGCCTAACAACAACACCTTTTGAAAGGCTTGCTGTGCTTCCTTGGGCATAATTCTTGAAGCCCTCCTATCAAAGTCTCTCACAAATTCAACCTCTCTCTCAAAGAAATCAGAGTGATTGGGAGGAGATGGAAAATAAGGAGAGCCTTCAAAAGCTTGCACCAGTGGTCTGCACCAGTTTATCATAACAGTGTCTGTGGTGAAAAGAAGAATAAGCAAAGTGCCAGTTAGCTTACCTTTACTTACCTCCATCATAATCTACATTAAACAGCTCTTGTGTGAGCTGAGACAGACATAGTAACCAGACACTTACCTCCACCACCAAGAAAGCTAGCCAAAGATTGCTTCCCTTTGACAGGGAATACAATTACATTAAAGTAGTTACTCAGCTGGGGATGAGCAATTGCTTTGACCTATATTTCATGGTAAAAGTGAAATTCGAAAATATGCAAGGACTTACCTTTTGGATATCAGAAGGAAGCCTGGTTGGATTTCTAGAAACCTTGAATTTTTGTCAATGACATAAATTACAATGATAAGAACAAATACTTGCCAAAACATCCCCAAGAATGAGATCAGTTTGCTCTCCAGTACTAGGGTTGATGAAAGACTCAGAAGATCTAAAATGGACTTGGCCCTCTTCCAAAACACCATAGGGATCTAGAAATATCAGCAAAAAAAATTATCAGGCAGAGAAAACTTACCAGGAACAATATAAGCTTCACATGACTCTGTGACTGGAATGTGAAACCTTTCAACATAGTCATCTAAGACCAGTGTGATAACACACTCTAGCCTTCTAAAGAGCCACTCTGATTTAAGAGGATGAAATCCTGCTTGAAGTAGCTCTAGAACTGTTTCATGAAGAGTAGTTGGTTGGCCCGAAGGTTTTGTAGGCCTGAAAAGAGATGACTGAACATCAACAGAATCTTCCTCCACACTCTCCTGATTTTGGTTATCAAAGGGGCGAAGCATCCCCAACCCCAGAGCTCGAGCTTGCCCTGTGAACATCCTTCTCAGCCTGCTGACAACCACACTACCAGCCCTCTCGACTGCCCTCCATACCATGACCATTGAGTGGGGATGGCCCCAATCAACAAATGGTTGGATCTCGTCCTGCATTCCCAATGCCATCAAATCCTTCAAGAGTTGATGGCTGATCCCATTATGAGAAAGGTTAACCAGTGTCTGGGCAGACAAATTACTCGGCCCAGTAACTCGAGAGGGTGCAAGGAGATCGAATATTCTCTGGGCCTTACCAAGCTTGGAAGCCTCCCCTAATTTGATTTTGGTTTGCGAGGGACGAATCCAAATCTTCGCCGGCCCATCTGACGTCTGCTCATGAGGGTCGGGGTGCAAGACCCACATACCCTTTGATCCCCCGATCCGACCCTGGACAGCGGTAGGCCGAAGGCTGTACTGCATCGCCCTCATGATTTGTGTCAACGCGGCTCCATTAATGAACCCACACCCATCCGTTAGCACCTTCTCGGCAGGAGCTTTTCCCTCCCAGTCTTGTGGGGTGACGTCTAACGAGGAACCGTGTGACCAGAAGACGTCACGAGAAAAAGGTCTTACATATGTCGGGAATCTCATAGATATGCTCGGGAGCAAATTCGATGGTCGGAATCGAGGTCGAGAGCCCCAAGGCCCATCGGGTGGACCATTTACTAATCGGCTGGTAACCGAATTATTACCCGGACGCATCAGGATTTCGTGCACGTACCTGCTCACTGTTCTGATCGAGTGGGTTGTGCCACTGGATAAATTCGTTCAACGACATCCGAAGACGGTCTCCATCTTCTTCTCTCGCGACCCTTTCAAAGTCTTGATTCGTTTCTATCAGGTACATACTCCCCTCCTTCGCATGGAAAGGTAGAAAGACCCTCCCGCAAAGAATAAACTTGCTCGAGCTCAGAAGCGCCCGGACTTTTTCCCCGTGTTTGAACAAAAGGTCGCCGGCGACGCGGACTTGAAGAATGCGGCGCGAGCCGAGAAACCGAGAAAAGCGGTGGGACCGGCGAATTTCGGGCTTCTCTAGCTCTATCTTGAACCGAGTCGAATGTTCTGGCAGGACGAGCCGACCGACTTGCTGGATACGACCGCCGTACCAGCCATCCTTGCCTTTCCAATGACCCATCCCCCCTAATCCGCGGCTCCTGTTCTCCATAATGGCCTCCTGCTCGCGGTCGTACTCGCTCCTAACCATCACGTGGCATATGAATAAAACGTTACGTTGGATAGGTGTAACGAGAAAAAACACGCACCAAAGCTCTGCCGCGGAGCCCGCGACGCGAGGCACGTCATTCCCCTGCATTACGGCTGCCACTTTATATGTACTGTGGGCGTTGGCTCCGAGGAGTTGTTCGATTTTTTCCTTGTTCACCGAGGCCCACGTCCATGCTCCTTTTGAGACGCCACGCGCGATCTCATATGTCGTCCCCCAGGCGAGGCGGTATTGGTCAAAGAGTGATTGGACTGACGCGTCGTGCGCGATGATAAAGGGGTCAAGGTCGCTGCCGAATTTATTTCCGTTGGCTGGCGGGGAGTGGCGGGGGGTCGCGTTCGACGCGGTATGAAGGCGTTTCGCTGGCTGAGGCAAAGTACTTGGCGATACGGGTAGCGCGTTCGGACCCGAGAGGTCAGACATATCGGTAGGCCGTTTGGAGGGGATAGCGAGAGGACGCATAGCATGAAGGTTGGTAGGTGCCACTCTGGTGGCGGTGATTGCGGCACCGGTACTGATGGCTGCAGATCGTGATGAGTATGGAAAGGCCGGTCACGCCCGGTCGCGAAAAAGACGTACGTTCTTCAACTAGTAAATGATGGCATCAGCGCTCGGAGAACCATGGAGATGAAAACGAGAGAGGGATTCACGAAGACTGGACCTACCTTGCATCCCTTCCGTACCGGAATCAACATCCATCGGGGACGGCGGCCTGTGCGACACTGTCGCCCTTTGGATTGTCAATGTCCGCGTACGCTCCGATATGCCGGTGACATGAGATGTTGACAACTCGGCGCCTATCGTTGTCGATTCCGAACCTAAAGAATGGAGGGTAAAGGGAGGTGTATGGGCGACCGGTTGGGCTCGAACAGCATTCGATACGTACCCATAATCTTCAATTGTTCCGTAAAGACCTCCATTCCCTCGGAATATTCATCTTCGTCCTCCTGTTGTTGTTTTTTTGGCAGAAAAAAGGAAAGACAAACCAACTACGTCAGCACAAGACTCTGCAATCAGATGATTTGCGCACGAAAAATATGGTCATAATTGAGAGCTGTTTTGAAGTTCTAAAGTGATGTGTATCGATAGTGATGGATGTTGAACGAAAGTGCTCAAATAGTTCGTCAAAGGCAATATTGGACCGTGACGGACTCCGCGTGGCTTGTGCGCATCGGATTCGATATAGCGGCGAATCGCATCGATGTGGCGTATACAGCGGAATTTGTAGAAACTCGAGTTTGCAGCGAGGCACCAACTCGCAACTCGCAAAGTCTCAAGGCATATATGACATGGTGCTTGCTGTCACGCGGTAAAAGTTCACATGGAGGCGAGAGGCCAAACGCAGAAAGATAGAGATTATGTCTTATTACAAAAGGCTTACAACGATCATACAATAAGCGTTACTTGCGTGCAAAGGTAATCTGCGGGACGGGTAAGCACGGGACAGACCGCAGAATGGAAGCCAACCTTGATCTTGTTCTCTCCGTCGAGCTTGTAGTTGTGCAAAGCATCCTTGGCAACCCCTGCGCTTGTTTCGTCCATGTATTCCACGAATGCGATGTCTCGTTTTGTGGGAATGAGCCGGACTTCGTACAGATTCGGGTATCTAATAAATGGGAATCAACAGGCGCGCTGTGGAAATGGAACGCCGAGCCAACTGGGAGAAGAGCGCCATAAGTTGGTCCTTGGTAACGCTTTCTGGTAGATTTTGCAAGAATAGAATTTTGTTGGGTGGAAGATATTCGTCTGGCATTTGTACAGCCGGTCGCTTGGGTGCTGGAGCCGCAGCGGCACCGTCCACTGTGGCATGCATTAATGGAACAGAACAAGAGAGAAGAGAGCAAGACAACTTTCTGCTGCAATTCTTTTCGTGCGGAACTTTTGCTTGAGGGGGTTAGAGTAGCGAGTTGTTCCTGAGCCATATACAAGTTAGATGTGAACAGGAAGGGGGCGAGCGTGGCCTACGTTTGTTCTCAGCTCTCCGAGCTTTATGTTCCTCAAAGTTCTCAGCATCCAAGCGTTTCACGACTGCGTCTGACCTTGTCCTCGCAAACGATATTTGCTATGCCAGTGTTGGCAGCGAAACAGATCATAAATGGGAAATAACCCACCATGGGCTTCGAGTAGAGAGGAAATCCGCGGACCTCTCTCATTGCTTTAGCGGCGATCTCAGGCGATGCGAAGGACACGAATGCTTGACCACGCATTCGTAGATTACTGTGTGCGACGACGTCAAGGACCTCGCCATATGACTTGAAAAGACCACGTAAAGAAGCTTTGAGAACTGTGCCGAGATGTTCGTCAAATGACTAGCAAAAGTAGATTATCAGGGATGCGGCTGACCGTCGACCTTTATCTTTTCGTTGAGATTTTGAATATACAGGGTCTCTGAAGCGACTTCAATTGGTGCTGGCGGCTGCAAGGTATCATCTGGAACTGGGGGGACCGCTTGTGGGGGAATTTGGCTCAATGGAGGAACCTGAACCTCGGCCATGGTGAAGATGTAGGTTCAACGAGCGCAGTTTCCTTTTCCGTGTACGCCTTGGTACGTGGCAGCTTCTCCGCTGCTACCGACAGTGTACTATGATACATACCGCAGTTTCATGTCGTGCCATTAGTCCCATAACTGAACCGGCAACTGGCCAAGATGACCAGGTCCTTAGCTTTGCTTTGCCCGCCAAGTGTCAGACAGAAATGGTTATTACGGCCATTAAAGCCCAACTTGCAAGCTACTTGACGGCTCGCTCGTCACTCTGTCAGAGCCTCGTTTTCCAGCCTAGCTTTGTTTTCTGTTGCAAAAGAGCCACGTCGGGATTTGCCGCGCTCCATTTTACTGCTGCGCCGCCTGTCCTTGTTTTTGTACAACTTGGCTGGACCACATTTCTCGATGGGGCGCTGGACGCAGTACGACGAGGCACGCCGCCGTTCTTCATGACCGTCTCGACTCAATTGACATACCGCGCATAGGACGATTACAGACTTCCCGAAGGAATAAAACGCATTGGCTATGATGCAGACGCTGGGTCCTACTACTTTCGCGACCGTGAAGGACTGGTATACAAAGGTACTGAAGGCAGCGAGTTTGGGGAATTGATTCAAGGTACCGGCTTACCACTGGTACGGCCCTAATTATGTATCACACCCATAGTCGCCCAGCTACCTGTCGCCCTCGCCGCAGGAGGCAGTGACAACGACGTGGAAGCAGCACCTGCTCGCGGTGATGGTTACCAGCCTCTCGCAGTGGATGAGGTGTGTACGCCGCCATCTTTGACACTTGCAAGCTAACACGGATTGCTTGGCGCAGCATGGCTCTCGTCATGTTCTCCGGGGCGGTGCTTACCGCACACTTTTCCCCTTTTTCCTCATCGTTGCGGCTGTCCTCTTGCTCGTCTGGCGGCTCGCGTTTTCACCAATGTCTGCTTCACCCGCCCCTTGTCCAAGCACGACAATTCCATATATCATTCAACCTGGTGATACCTGTTGGGAGATGGTTCGTCGCCACAACTCAACCCTGGATAAATTCCGCATCGTCAACCCCAAGATTGTCTGCAATGATCTGCAACCCGGAAGCCGAGTTTGTATCCCAGACGAAGGGTCTTCTATAAGCAGAGTTTTTTGATTTCGTTCAGCTGACTCTTTTTCTTGTATATCGTTTCTCGCGTGTACAGTATGTCGGGGACGCTTCAGTACAGTTTACGACGAGATTTCTTGGACTACACGGGTGACGTCACAGCAGAGTGGGAATATTCGCATAGCCACTGTCTCATGTTCAAAAGTGTTTCAGTCTGACTTTGCATTCTCCACCCTTCCTCGACGATCTTACGATCACTGCACGAACTTACGACTTTCCGACACATCTTTGTATATCTCAAGAGATGGCTTTCGAAGACTGGATTCGCAAGGGACACCCCAGTAAGCCCTCTCAGAGACCTCACTGCCCAGTCACTCATCTGAAACCTCTTGTAGTCGTATTCGGATCACTTATTGTTTTCAGCATCATCGAGGTACGTCTGTGCTCCGTCCTCCGCAATTTTCACCCAACAGTCTTGAAGCTATCACTATCTGCCTTCCTCGTTGCTCAATTTAGCGCCTACAACAACTACTTCAGTAACGACGAACGCAACACTACCAATTTCCTCCTCTTTGCATCCATATGGACGATCGTTCTCTCTGCAGCATACATCTTCTTCTTCTTCACTATGCCAGACAGCGTGTTGAATAGTGTTGCATCTCATATCGCTGGGTAAGAGTTGTTCGGTTCCACTTGTTGGTTCGCTGACGCAACGACCCAGGTTATCCCTTACTTGGATATTCTGGACCGCGGGCGCAGCTAGCATCACTGCGGTTCTCGGCGGCGGATTGGACTGCGTGCAAGTGCCTACTCTCGACACCATTGATTATTACTAACTGGATCATAGCAACCAGTCCGTGTTTTCTAATTGCGGACAACTGAATGCCCTCGAAGGGTTCGCCTGGCTGATTTGGTAAGAAGCGGTCTGAAACATGATCCCACATCCGTCTCATGTACCCCATCAGGATCATCGTCACGCTGACGATTATTACTGTGGCTATTCGTGGTGTGCTTGCTGCGCGACGTGGTGATGGCCTCAGGGGCCCACTCATTGTGTGAGGAGCTCTACGACGCCTCTATATCACCCTTTTTTTTTTTTTTTGAATTGGACTTTCATTTATGTCTTATAACATGCACCGCGACACCCCACTGACGCTTCCCTGTCTATTCTTTTCATCCGTTCTTGTGGACACCCCCTTCCTTTGTCCCGACTACAGACTCTTGCTTGTGTAGAGCCATGTAATGCTGTCAGAGCATACCGTGACGTGGCTTCAATCGGTGTTTCGAGCGCTGAAACATTGCCAGTGACGACCAGACGGACCTTGTAGTGAGACGGAGTTGGTGCCAAGCCGTACCGCAAGCCCGTCGGACACAGAAGCGGCCCCAGAATCCATCGAGTCATTTTGAGCCGATAGCGCGCCCTGGTGTACCACAGCCTCGACATGTAGCCTTGGTCCAAGCTGCAGCTCAGGCGGTCAGCTTGCAACTTGAACGTCTAACGAACATGTGGGTGAAACAGCAGGAACTCATGTTGGAATTGCTGTCTACTCACTTCCAACATGAATTCATGCTGTCCCGATGATTGTGTACATAAGGGATGGTACTGATGGACTGCTATGTTTGATGTATTGATGAAAAGTGCATGAGATGCGTGAAATATGAGAGTGAGGCTCAGTGAACATCAATCAACCAGTTGTGTGCTAGTCAACTCAGTGACTGTAGGCTGCTCTTCGCGCGTGGGCTGGATCATTGGCCCTGCATGGTAAGAAGGCAGGTCCTGTAGCAGAAGACTGTGATCACGTGACACGTGGGAACTCGGCCGTGAAGCTTGACCCCAGTGGGAGCCCTGCTCCAATGGTTTGCATCATCTTGTCGATGATGATATGGATGATCACTTGGAATCTGGCCAGGATGTGAGTTGATGCATATGCGACAGTGTCGTACATATGATTCGAAGGAATTTGGGGTGAGAATTCCCCAACGTTTCTAGTAAACATTGTCTAAAACACATAAGTTGACTCTCAACCCGATGCCAAGGCCAGTACTCTGGTGGTCCATCTCACTTGACGAACGTGGCAGGATGGTCTATATTCAACAAGATGACACCAGAAATACAGAGCATCTTGTCGACAATTGTGTCATTTTGATACATCAACTCACTCAATATATATCAAGATATTGTACTATCTACAGTCCTTTGTGCGTCGTGCACATGGAAAGGAAGGAAAGGGGGGCGACACGCGCCCGGCGGATGTGACTCATCCACTTCTCCGGCCAAGTCCACATAATGCCAGCGCCGCACGCATCATATCGTCGTCCTGCGGTACATCCTTGACCCCGCTCTCCAGCACATCCACGTCCGATGGCCACTTGCCTTTCGGTGTAGATCCAGGCATAGGCACGAACGCGGGTGGGGGGATACGCGCGCGCGTTCCTGCAATGTCCATACTCCCCTCGGGCGTCACCGCCTCAATGTCGTCCTCCTCCGTATCGTCCCCCGCAACACCCGTCCCCACTCGATCATCACGTTCCCGTTCCCGTTGTCCCCGCTCTTGCTCGCGCGACCCTCGCTTCCCCGCTTTGCCAGCCAATCCTAACCGCGCCGCTGCACATGCCCACTCGAGTGTTCGGTGGCTCCCCATGAACTCGATGAGGTCCCGAGAGGGTGGGCTGGCGGGGGGCGCGATGGGTGACGAGGGCATGTTGTCCCAGAGGGATGCGTGTGGGTTGTGTGGTTTTGTCGGTGTGCGGGGTGGGGGGAGGCGGGATTCGGAGCGGGTTGCGATACGATCGAGGGATGGCCGGGGACGCGGTGGCGTAATTTTACGGCGGGGTGTGTGCACATGCATGTGCGTGAGCGTGTGCATGTGTACATGTGCAGAGGTGGTAGCCTGAGAGAGCGTACGTGTCCGACTAGCATGAGTGGGTGCTGTGCCCAAGGTCAAGGACGAGAACGAGGTCGACGGGGAGGACGAGAGGAGGGGGAACGGCGCAGTTCGGTGTCCGTCTGTAGGGTGGCTTGTTGCATGGTGCAATGCGACTTTGCGTTCCGTCTGACGCTTATTTTGGAACCAAATCGTGACGGATTTCATTTCCCTGTCATACACGTCAATCGAAATGCATGACACGGCGTAAATGGGGCGAATGGGATATATGGACGTACATGCCTGCAGCTTGAGCAACGGCCTCGCGCTCTTCGCGCGTTGGATGGGATGTTTGGTGGAAGAGCTGCTCGAGCAACATGAGCTGGACACTGGTAAACCGTTTGCGTGTTCGACGTGCGGCATCGTCAGAGGATATGCTGGCTGCGGAGGATGTCCTAGAGAGCGTGGACAAGTGCATTGAGGGGGAGGAGGACAACAATTAGACGGGACGTGTATTTAAGACTCAGTGCTGGCAAGCCAAACGAACGCGTAGCGTACGCGTGTGTCATGTGACCGTGTTTCATAGACGATCTATACTAAATGAGTGTATTATTAGAAGGGAACATCTAATTAGCACTAATGATTATGCAGTTGCCTTGTCCTTGCCCCGTGGTCGCTCCTTGATCACCATTTTGTTGCTCCCAGACGGCCCTTTGGCACCAGGTTTGCGTGTGCGTGTGCCCTTGGTACCCCAGCCCCATATCGACACTGGATGCTTGTTCGACTTGGATTTACCACGCCCTCCTCCGTGAGGGTGATCACACCTGCGAGCACATGAGAAACACCAGGACCCAAACGGAGAATAACGTACGCGTTCATGGCAACACCTCGTACACGGGGTCGCCAACCTAACCATCGGTTCCTCCCTGCTTTACCAAGCTTCCGGTCGTCCCACAGCGGGTTACTGACCTTCCCGATGCTCGCCGCGCAATTGGACAACACCTTGCGCACTTCACCGCTCTGAAGTCGAATGTGGCTATACCGGCCATTTTCCTCGTGATGTACGACCTGCGCAAACGTCCCCGCCGCACGTACGAGAATCCCCTTGCCCAGCGGATCGAGAGAGACGTTGTGCACCATAGTCCCCGTCGGAATAAGCTTGATAGGAACGCAGTTGCCCAGTTTGATGATGGCTCCACGAAGAATACCAACGAGCAGCGCATCCGACGTCGATTGGTCCTTGCCGCGCTGTGCAATCTCATCCACAGACAACGTCTTCTTTTTCCCATTTTCATCCGCCGCCTCATCCTCGGCGCTATGCACAGACTGGATCAGCGACGAGGTTAGACCGGACCGGTAACTCTCCACGACGTCCCCTGCTTTCAGTCCTTCCGGAGCGAGGATGTACTTCCACTTGGCCCTCCCCTCCGCATTCGGATCCCTCGCTTTGACGAGCGCGATATGTCCCGACCGGCCCGGGTCATACTCGATCCTCACTACATCATACGGCCCCGGCTCCATCCTCGAGAAATCCACTACCCGGATCCGCCTTCGGTGCCCCCCACCCCGGAACCGCACCGTGATTCGCCCCGTCGAGTTTCGTCCGCCTTTTCTGCGAAGGGCGACGGTGAGTGCGCGGATAGGTTTGCCTTTGTAGAGGTGGGGGTTGAGCGGGCGGCGGAGGTGGCGGATACCGGGGGTGATGGGTTTGTAGGTCTTGAATTCGGTGACGACGGTGTCGTAGGAGGCAATAGTCTCGCGGGTCGTGCGGGCTGCGTAGGTCCGAGAGGGGGACCATGTTGGTAGGAGGGCGCGAAGACCCGGGGACGCGACACTGCGCAAGAGGCTGGTGCCCGCGCGTAGACTAAACATGTGCTGTAAAAACCAATAAGAATCGGTCCAGCTCGAAACTGGGTACGCACCTGGACTCGAACAGTGTGGTCCCTCGTTCTTGCACCAAGAGACTAGGTCGACGAGCTTGTTTGCACTGCGCAAATACTAGACGCGTCCCTCCACGCCTTCAAGTGTCCAAAAATCCAAATGGTAGAGTCAATCAAGTCTCTTACGTCGACGCACTAACTATGACAACATACAGGCTACCCAAATCACAGCAGGGACCTCCGAACTACGGGACATCACCAAGATGGAGCGAATAGGTTCGCTCCAACCACCTGCTCTCGCGTCTCATCAATACACTCATATCTGGTGCTTCAGGTGCCCACTCGCACATTCGCGGTCTTGGTCTCGACGACCGACTCGAGCCACGCGGCAACTCACAGGGGATGGTCGGACAAGGCAAAGCCCGCAAAGCAGCCGGTATGATTCTGAAGATGGTACAAGAAGGTCGGATAGCAGGACGTGCCATCTTGTTCGCTGGTCCACCTTCGACGGGAAAGACGGCCATCGCACTTGGTGTGTGTTCATCGACGCTATCATGGTGTGCATTTCGCTGACTGTGGCTGTAGGCATGGCACAGACGCTCGGCTCGGACGTCCCATTTACGATGATCGCTGGAAGCGAAGTCTTTTCGCTCTCCATGTCCAAAACCGAAGCACTCACGCAAGCGATTCGGAGAAGTATTGGTGTACGAATCAAGGAAGAAACTGAAATCATCGAGGGAGAGATTGTTGAGATTCAGATCGACCGAAGCCTTACAGGGGTACGTGTCTCCACCTCGACGTGGAATGAGATGTCATGAACGTTTTATAGGCGACGAAAACAGGTAAACTGACCATCAAAACAACGGACATGGAGACGATATATGATCTTGGAACCAAAATGATCGACGCGTTGACAAAAGAAAAGGTACTCGCTGGCGACGTGGTCGTCATCGATAAAACATCGGGCAAAGTCTCGAAACTCGGCCGCTCCTTTGCTCGCTCCAGAGATTATGATGCCATGGGTGCAGATGTATGTTCGCATCTCTCTTCTTCCTCGCCTCTCCGTTATACAAGTTCCTTTTCGCAGACAAAATTCGTGCAATGCCCAGAGGGCGAAGTACAAAAGCGCAAAGAAGTCGTCCATACTGTCTCCCTCCACGAAATCGATGTCATCAACAGCAGAACACAGGGTTTCCTCGCCCTCTTTGCCGGTGATACCGGCGAAATCAAACCTGAACTCCGAGATCAAATAAATACCAAGGTCGCTGAGTGGCGGGAAGAAGGCAAGGCGGAAATCATCCCTGGCGTCCGTCTTTCCCCCCTGTGCGCGATTTACCTTCTGAAATCTTGGATTCGCAGGTGTTGTTCATCGATGAAGTGCACATGCTCGACATTGAATGCTTTTCGTTCTTGAACCGGGCATTGGAGAGCGAGCTGTCCCCGTTGGTCATCATGGCATCCAACCGTGGCATGTCCAGAATACGAGGGACCAATGTGCGCAGCCCACATGGTCTCCCTGTGGATCTGCTCGACCGCGTCTTGATCGTCAGCACGAAACCCTATACCGACGATGATATCCAACAAATCATACAGATTCGGTAACATCCATCACTATGAAAGATGTCTCGAATTTGCTGACGAATATACGAAACAGTTGTGAAGAAGAGGACGTGACGCTGACCCCAGACGCACTCAACGTCCTCACATCCATGGCAGGCTCGACAACCCTGCGATACGCCCTCAACCTGATCTCATGCGCCCAAGTGATCGCACGGAAACGCAAAGCGGACAAGGTTGACGTCGAAGATCTTCGTCGGGCGTATACGTACTTTATGGACGAGAAGCGGAGCGTGCAGTGGCTCAAGGAGCAGCAGGGGTCGCTCGTGTTTGAGGAGATATCTGTTTCGGCGAATGGGGAGGCGAGTGGAGACGTGTCTATGAGGGATGCGACGGATACGTAGGTGGACGGGTTGGGTTGTTTGCTCTCGGTGGCCCGGGTCTCGGAGGACAGAGGGCGCGGTGACCTGTAAGTAAAGGTGCATGTAACATTGCCGCATCTCTCAGTCGAGTGCTCTCCAGATTTTTTTGGTACCTTGATTGAGAATCGATTGAACTTTGGCCACACCACTGTTGAAGCAGTGGTCCGGAGTATCAAGCCTATTGTCCGAAAACCATAGGTCCCTCGCTACTTTGACATGAGTACCGTACTACATAGTTGGTGATGTGAGAAGGCCCCATTACCTAATAATCTTCCTCTTCATTTTTCATCCATCTCTACCTGCATTGCGCAAGCGACATGAGCTCGTGCTGAAATTCATTGCACTTCCAGCACGAACTTATGATGTTTTCTCACCATAATAAGTGGGTTCTGGCTGGATGCAAGTGGTACGACTGTCTCCACCGTTCTAATCCACATGTACGCAGACTCAGTACTCAGCGCCTGCCAGCCTTGATCGGTGTGCGCAGGTCCGACACGACTTGCTGGTTCTCCATTCCTTAGTTGGAACAAATAGCCGGCTAGGAGTTGGAACCTTATTACGCACGCGATACTTCCTTTGGCCGAGTCAACGAACTGTCATTGCATGCATCCCAGTAGCAACTTGAAGCTCTGTTCGTCCCGTTCACCGTATCAGTCACCGGTGTTCCATTAGGGAAACTGCTTAATCTCGACCTCGCAGTGTGCTTTGGGCTCTATGATCGTCTGATAGGTATCTCAACGTATTCAATCCCTACTATCTGACCCGAACTCAACCCGGCCAGTCAAGTTCGTCTAAGCTCAACGCGACAGTATCGGATCCTACACATCGTCACTTACTCTCACGGCGCATTCCGTTTCGCACTGGTCCCTGTCCTGGGCAGCTTGCTGGAAACTGTACATACTTGGGCGTCTGCTCGACGGCCGATGGATGTTGGTCAGCGACTTGAATTTCGTGATCGATAAGATGCGTATTGTTGGACGAATCGTTGGTCTTGGATGGAGGACTGAACGCGATGATTTGTATGACAGAGTCGACGGACACTATGCATAGTTTATCCGGGATTCCGGGCATGCGGTGTGGGTGCTGGATGGGTCGCGCGCGTCGCCGTTGAGATGGTCATCACCTTTCCAAAAGCACAGGAAAAGTAAAAATGAAATATGGTTACAACATTGAAATGGCCCTAGTCTCAAACGAAACAAGCTTCTGACTACTCACTCATCCATTTCACTGTCACCCACCTCCGAATCAGAATCCATCTCCACAACCCCATGTTGTTCTAGAACATCTCCAGAGAACCACGCCGTGTCTGTATGCCAGAATGGCAACATTTGGTGAACAAGCTGCAAAGATTTTTCATCTTGTCTTGGATGGTCTGCCATAAGACTGTCCATGGATAAGATCTGTGCGTATGAGTCATCGTCGCCAGGAAGAGCGGCCTTCCAGGTCTTGGCGGTACAGCCACATGCCAGGATACTGTACCTAGGGTGCTCTGGCGAGGACTTCGACGCGATGCGGTCTGATTCGCGGTCACCGCTCGTGTCAATGACCACGGGGTCAGATGTGCTCTCGACTCCAAGTTCAGCGATGAGCGTCAGGTATGGTGTATCCGATCCAACTTGAGGGAAGAAATGAATTTTTTCCCAGTCAATGAGATGCGCGTTCTCGTTGCCCACTCTGTGACGGCGCTTCACCTGTATGAGGAGTGCGGTCATCGATCCCTCCGCAATCTCGGCATCTCTATGAAATAGAACGGGAACAGCGATGTCGACGACTTTCTGCCGGTTATGACCAATTATCGCCGAAGCCCTGATAAAGGCCATAAGCATTCCCACCGAGCTCATACCATAGTCATCTGCTGCTTTGACGAAATGTGTGAATCGAACAACTGCATTTTTGAATACATCGGCAAGAGTGCCAGGTGTTGCATCTTTGTTGGCCGGTCGACAGTTTAGGATCGACGTGTGAAATTCCTGCGGGAAAAGGGCCCGCAAAAAACCAAGTAAGCTGCATCCTTGGCTGAAATTTGGGTCTTTGTCGCCTTGCTCGGCGACTATGGCATCCATGTATGCCTTTCTGAGAAGGAGGCGCATGACCATCTCTCCCTTCTGACCGAGATCGATTAGCCTACTTTCGAAGCTCTCCCTCAGGATTTTCGTCATACTGAAATCCGGTGCGTTTTTCATGTAGTAATACATTTGACGCGATGCAGCCTCTGCAAGGAATGGCTCTGATGGATATCCAGAGCGGACATAGCAACGATGCTGAGGAATGGAGAATGCAGTCCTCATGTGGTTCGCAATCATTTCCGATTGGTGCTCCTCTGCCGATTTCCGCTTCGGTTCGTAATCGATTGAAATCAAGACATCCAGCAGTGCAGATATCGCCATTCCATCCAGCTTTGTAGTCTTCTTGATGTCATCATCGAAGATCAGCTTCTTGCGCGCTAGGTCCATCGCGCTAACGAGCAGTGGTTCGCCGTTTTCTTTGCCTCTCTCAAACATCGTCCAAAACCTGTGGCACTAGGTCAACAGATAGACCGTCCAAGGAACTGCATTACAAACAGTGGCCTCCCGAACCGCGCCAGGAATGCGGAGTTTCCAACCTCTGTTAATGTGTACTGTCCGGCATGAACAGGAAAAGACAGGTGGCAATCAAACGGTGTTTCCGTTATGGGAGCCGAATTTCTTTTCAGATACTCCTGGCTACAATATAGAGTTGTCCGTGCGGATGGTTCCAGAAGGTCGATAGTTGATTGAGTCGAGAGGAAGATAGTAAAAACAGCACGATTCCAGAACGAATTCAGAGCTGGCCACACAAGATCATAGAGTTTCCCATCTGTGATGGGTTTGTCAAGTTCATGTGCTTCATCGAAGTACAACATGATTTTGACCCCTTCAAATTTATCGGGGTACCTGGAAAAATTTCCCAGGGATTGAAGCAACGTAGAGACGGGCTCACTTGGTTTCGTTAATTGTCTAGGATTCATTAGGGCCTGACATGACATCAGCAACAAAAAATCAAAAGAAACGGAAAATCTGCCAGACTGACCATCTGACACGCCTTTGTCACACGTTCGTACAGCTCGTTTCGATTCTTATCTAATGTCAGATGGTCCCGCCACTTTCGCGCGAGCTCATCCGGTTGTAGACCCTCCTTCCCAGAGAAAACCTTCTTGACTTCTTCGTTGACTTGGTAAAACAGGTTCCAAAAGAATAGCCTGACACGGTACCATCCCTCATCCACATTTTCTGGCACCAACTTGCAGAGATACCTCCAAACTTCTTCATCTGTTGGGGGCCAAGCTCCCTCTGACAATCATGATAGGGGTCAGCACCGCCAGGAAGTGATGCACACAAGTACGAGACTCACGCTGTGCTTCAGCGGGATCACGGATATTGATCGGGATTGTGAACACGAGCTTGGCCATCTCGTCGACCATACGAGATTTGCCACACCCAGAGCTCTGAATGAGCGCAGCACAATTAGTTTGATCTGCAGCGCGGTCCATATTGTTAAGATTTCGCAGCATGATCTCATGATAGTTTCCATGAAACTTATGATTCCAAGCGTCTCGTACGGCTTGATTGTGGAATTAAATTTGAAAGGTCCAAACTACAAGATAATAACAACGTACCATCTGACAGCGTAACATGAGATATGGGATAATGATGAATGGTAGCAACTCACTCATGCTATCTGCATCTAGCTTTACACGAATAGGTCTTCGAAGAATTTCTGAAATACAAGAACTAAGTGTTGGAAGCAATCAACGATGATGAGTGCCTACTCAAACGCCTCAACATGCGATAACCCTGTTGCGGGCCCTTTATCAACTTTTCTCGGATCGCAGGTTCGTTGCATAGATTCATGTATTTTGGATTGAAAATGTCACGGTATTCCTTGTTACCGCGATCCCCGAGTTGGCCAACGATGATTGACAATACAATGGGTGCGAAGTCGTCGAAGTTTTTAGATGTGAGTTGCACACCGCTAAGCTTTCCATCTAGGGCTTTGTGCTCTTCTTTGGTAAAGTCATCTTCGACCAGCTCGAGGCCTGGTAAGGTGTTGGTAGTGTCAACATCCATTGACTCAGACATGGTGCGTTCAAGGAGTCATCACTAAAACCGTCAAACTCCGTTGATACCAAATAAGGCAATCGCGAGTCACCTACCTTTTGTGACAGTCTGGCCGTCAATGGCCCATAGTTCAAAGCCACCTGCTGGAAACCACACTGGCACGACCTACATAGTCGTGATATGAGTTCTGTCACATTTTACAAGAGCAACAAACTGTTAACAACTTTGGGCTGACGGTTGACCTAAACCGCAACATGCACGTCAGAGTTGCGAGCCACGACAGACAAGGTGCCATGCTTGCCCATTCGCGGTCTGTGTCTGATGGACGACGGATTCGAACCCCACGGCGTACCATCCTGTCTCGCTGGTACCTCCAACGGGAAAGACGTTTATCGCATTTGTATGTCATCACTTGAATGTTTGCACTTGCAAGTGTAGTTCATCGAACCATCTAGTTTGCGTTACAGAACATGCTCTAGAACACAGCTGTAAAAGGCTGACCGTGACGTCAAATGTACGGAACGTGCTTCTATCGATGGTAGACGGGCACGACGACCCTGCGCTGCGCCTAGGGCAGAGAAGGCTGGCGCTCAAAGACAGCTTCTGTGGTAGATGGGGATATGGGTGCGATTGACCATGCGTTCATTGGCAGGGGTCTTCGGACTGGACGATAGACAGGCGGGTGCATCGCCTGTTCTTTTCCTTCCATTTGGTTGTTCTCTGCCGGTTCCGCAGGTGGAACAACTGGCTGTGCGGATTCTTGATCAGGGTCTTGTTAGAACACATGCACTACAGCACTCAGTCAATGCCGTCAAGGGCGCTCACACTGGCGCTGATTTTGGAAGGTGTGTCCAGCCTGGGCGGCACGACTCGGAACTCCTCCGAGTCACCACTCCCTTCCCCCATGGGGCTGCTAACTTGGTAGCGATGAGGGCTTCTTCCAGAAATCGCCGGTGACAACTAAATCAATAGGGGTCTTCCATGCTCACTGTACCGCGACTCTCGGGTCGAATTTATTTGGTTCCTGGCTTGATTGGCGCGCGTATCTGACAATAGGGCAGGCTGTCCAAAGACGGGGAGCATGTACATGGCATGTCTTCTGCATGCATCATCAATGGCCAGGATTAATATTGATCACGAATTCTGTGCAGACCTCTAGCCTTGTTCGCCGCATGACGAATCGCCGTGTCATCCGTGTCTTCGTGCGTCAGCGATCTTTGCGGCATGGTTTCACGAGCTGTGTTCCTGTGACACAGCTTCAAAGACTACAAAAGCATCACGAGCGCACCGCACCTTCGCTGTATCTCAGGACAAACCTTCGTCGCGCACGTCAACTGTCTCTCGCATACGACCCCCCTCACCATGCTACTTCCCCCCTTCAGGCCCATGGGAAACAGACGCGCGCTTCTAATTGCCATCCGAAGCGTCGCTGATTCAGACTTGCCAAATCTCGACCTCACACACCGGGATGCCAAAGATCTTTACCATCGTCTGACATGTATGCTTCCACATCTAGTTCTCGTCCGATCAATTTCTTCAGTGCTCATCACATGTATAACCAGTTTCTTATGGATACCAGCCGGATGACGTCACTTTGATGATAGATGATAGACGGCATCCTGAGCACCTCTGGCCAACACACAAGAAGATCGTACGTTCGCTTTGCGTTTGGTGCAGCATACGTCATGATGCTATTACCGCCTCGCTGCGCTAGCTTCACCAAATTGATCAACTTACCCACGACACCCCAGACGATTGTCAATTCTTCTTCTACTGTACGTCATTTGTTTTTTCATGCGCAAACGCAACATAACGGACACACCTACAGTTTCGGGCCACGGTTTGGAAGAGGAGTGCACCGACCGTGCGAGCTCGAGGGCCGACGGCTGTGATGACGGTCAGTGGGACATGTTTGCAGCTCATCCTTTTACTCATAATGGTGCCTCAGAGATCGTTTGCGCAGATGGAAAGCCCATTCTTGACCACGTGCGTAACCTGATGACATGAGACTACTCGGTCCGATTGGCCATCAGATTCTTCACGACCGGTTGATCACGCCGTTGGAAAAGGTCAAGGGCTCGAAGCTATTCGTATGTGTGGTTTGTTGGGTCTTATCCACTCGTTTTCTGATCTCGCAACGCCATTATGGCTAGGCCCTGCTTGACTGTTGTCACTCTGAAACGCTACTAGGTGGGGGGAGACGTGCACTAGTTTGATCGTTTAGGCTGCTCACGCTTTTTTGTTGGTAGACTTGCAAAGGGGCAAGGCACCGAAGACTTACTCAAGGGTGTGGAGCATAGGTCGTGACCAGTTTTTAAGAGGTTAGTTGCCTATACTGAGCTATTCGACGCTGGAAAACTGAAGGTTTCACAAATTTGGAAATGGTGCAGGTATCGTTATCGCCGTCTCCAAATTTTGTAAGTCACTCGTTCCTTCCTACAGGTTGGAATTAAGAATTTGCCGGATATGATTCACAGTACAGTTGCACAAGAGAAACCGTCAAAGCAACTGTACAGTGGCTGTCACTCGGAAGAGTACAGGCTGGGCTAGTGAGCCGACTTCCGAGGCGCATGAGATTGGGGAACTGAGCGTGGTATGATCCAATTCTATAGGTTTCACCACGACCCGTCTTTTACGTTCTCTTTTCACCAGATTTGTCTGTCTGCTTGCAGAGACTGGCAACTTGCACACGATGATTGTGGAAGCCAGCTGACGTTCACCAAGGTGTGTTAATCTTACCCCTTTCAGTATAAACTCACCTTGGCACGCGATTTTAAAGTGCTTTATGGAAGTGTTGTCGGAAAACCCCAACATTTCATGGACGGATCTACGTGACACACTCAAGTATGTGGATTTGCGAATACGGCTTGCCCATCTGATGATTGAGATTTCACCGGTAATTAAGGAACTTCATCTGGAAAATCCGGGAGCGAATTGAGCAAGAGCCGAGGGTGAGTACTAGTTCGATACCATACGTCCGTTTTACTGAGTGTTTTGTTTTTGTTTTTGTTTTGTTGGATTTCAGATTTCTACTAACTCATACACGGTATGTGCTACCTCATCCACGCATACAAGCCTTATTGGCGTCGTTCCTGCTCACATCTGCAATTGCAGGATTTGAGGCAAACAGTGGCCGACTTTATTGGCAAACACCAATAAATGCGGGTGTATTATTATGTGAACGATCTTGTGATACCCCACGATACTCTTTGAATTCGGTCAACTCGATGCTATTACTCCATAACTGACTATTGGGCTCAAGGTACTTTATGTACTACTAGACTTGAAGTCTATTATTTAGGAGTTTTATTTATTACACTCCGGCAACCAGTTTACCACCACATTTTTGACCAATGACAAGCGTTTTCGGCCGTGTACACGAACCGGCACTCAAGGCATTTCCAACCACTTGGCCAAGAGTTTTGGGAAGCTGGGCGTTCCAAGGCCCGTTACAGGATCCCAACCTTTGCTCGTGTTGAAACCGAGCGTACCACAGCCGGGGTTAGTACCATTAGTAATGTCGTTGAAACCATCAGAAAAGTTGGCGGTGTAAATCTTGGTGTCATGTCAACGTCAATGCTCTTTACATCAAAGGAAAAAAGGATACCCACGAGTGGGTTAATGAATCCAATAGTGCTCTTGTTTTTTGCAATGCGTGCGTCATTGATCATTGTGAGGATGGCGCCAACGACGGGCGAAGAAGCAGAAGTACCATATACGAGTGTGAAGTTGCCGTCGATCTAACAAGGCACGAATTAGAGAGATACATGGCGCTTCGACGAGAAAACCACTTTCAGCTTACCATAACCGCGTACTTCGCGCCGTTCGCAGACAGATCAGGGTATGCACGAGACTGAGCGTCCCCATGTGTTAATTGTACGAAGGACTAATAAAACCTAACCTACTTTGCCGGTAGAGTTCCAGATGTTTGGAGGGTACGGAGGAGGGTTATTCCTCAAATATGATGTAACAGCGCCCTTCTGATAATTGGGCATCGCGAAATAGTTGCTGAATCCACCACTAGAAAAGGCACACGCAGACTCGGGGTCAAGGACCGTATTTCCGGGATCGACTTGCGTTGCGCCGACTGAAGTGATGTATGGACAAGTGCCGGGAAAACCTGGATTGAATATTGTGCCATTCACCGTTTGGGTGCCTGCGCAAAGAACTCGGTAAGAGTGCGCGTTCCCATCAAGGGAGGGAAATACCGTTTGGGTTCAGACAAAGTCCCCCATTTCCTGCAACCCCACTGTCGCCAGAACTATACAGAATGGTGACACCCATGAGACCAAGCTTGGCATATTCGGCGCACTGGCGTGTGGCATATGCAACTGAGAAGTCGGCTTCGTTGGCTCCATAGGAAGTGGAAATCACGTTTGCGGGTTTGACGGTTCCACAATCTTTACCTGGTCACGAATACGTTAACTCGCAAAGACACGGATGTAACTTCGCTGACCTTTATATCCGCCAGGTTGAGGATCTGGGTAGATGCCATCTTGGGTAGGGTCGTCACCACCCTCGAAAGTGCAATAGCTGCCATCGAGAGCATCCAGGAAGTTGTTAAAAGATGCACCTACTTTCGGTCAGACAACAAGAATGTTATGCGATAACCGTCCAAACCTTCAACAATATCACCAACCTGGTACAATGTAACGTTCTGTTTCACAGTGACAAGATTCATGGCATACTCGAGATCGAGGTTGGACTCTCCGTTGAGAGTAAGATTACTGGGCCCCGTCAACACACCTGATAAAGTGTAAGCAATTTCGTATGGAACTGCTAGCAAATACAGATACCTCCGTCTATAGAGACCAGAGTTGGACTAACGCCACGAAGATCGGGAGAGAAGTACATGGAAAACATGTTGAGATCGGACTGAACATATGATTGTGGAGTATACTCGACTGCACAATATCTCACATAAACTTGAATAGGGATCGTTTAACGAGAAAGTACTCACCGATACCATAACTATTCCGGTCCCCAGAAACAGGTTCATAATCCAGCCCATACAATGCACGGAGGCAACTAGGGATGATATGTGCATCACAGCTGTTGATTTGGATCAAGCCAAGCACTTCTCCAATCGTCGCTGGACCGGTACCAATACCAGGCGTACCAACAGATTTAAACGATGAACCATCGCTGGAACGCTTAGGCAACCTGGCATCAAAGTGAACCGAAGGGGTGACAAAGTCGACATGTGGCCCTAGGTGCTCTGGGAGCTGGTAGCTTTCACACGCTAACGCATTGCCATGACCTGAGTCGAGAATACACATTGACCGAAGTACATTATCACTCACCAACATGTTCTGCACCGGTTTCGTGTCCGTACACATTGTAACTGGTGTGCATGAGGTCCTCCGCTTCCTGGACAGTCGCTTCGAACTCGAGCCAACCCCCCGACCTAGAGAGCTTGATCCGGTGCGGGCCAATACCGCTTTCAGCCAACCAGTCCCTGACTGCATCAATGGACTGGCGCCTTGGGGCGAATGTCGTGGCAACTTTACTGGCAGACCAGTGTTTTCCATAGTTGGGTGAGTCGGGATGAGATACATCATAGAGATATTCCTCGAGGTTCTGCATATTAGATTGTGCAAGGGCGAAGCGGAGCGGAATAATGGCAGACGCATCATGCTTGCGGACCAAGTTCCATCCGTGGGGGACGTTCGAACGCCGCTCATGGGTAACCCAATGGGAGTGCGTCGAATCAGAACTGGCAGAGAAGCTGAGGGACAGGAAAACGAATGAAAGGAGAAAAGAGCGCATCCTCGGTAGGAAAGGGTGAAAAAGTCACCAACAATTGGGGACAGTTCTGCTCTTTATGCTAGTGCGGACATTGTGTAACGATGAGTCAACCGCACAAATACCTTTGGTGATAATAGCCAATAACACGTAAGTCTTGACGGCAGGATGCAAGTCCAAATATGTAGCCGAGTCAAAATTAGTGCAGACCGTAGTCGAGCCGCCAGTCGTTTCAACCACCGAGGCACGCCGGGGCCTCAGGCTGGACCGAAAGGTGAGTGTACTGCAGTCTGAGTGGGCTTCTGATCACCTCTGTAGGAGACGTACAGAATCAGAGCCATGATGTTTTGTGCTCACAGCCAAGTAACGGTGTGAATGGCGCCACCGTGACCAACCGTTAAGTAGTTAGTCCTCCAAACAGTCATGGTATTTGCGATAGAAAAACCGGACCACATTTACAGACGCATAGTCGAATGGAACACTGTGATGTGTGTGCTGGCGGCATGTCAGTATCCTATCGGGAATCTCGCGATTGGTCCCGATCTGCCCTGCTCTCCGAGTCAGCATTCGTACATCCTTGAGCCTTGGGCCCTTGTACTTACTGGAGTTTGCCTCCTCGTGAAGAGATGAATACTATGGTAGGTGTCAGTTTTATACCAGGTACGGACTGACAAGATTGACATCGTGTTTACCTTCAAGTTGCTGCTTCCGACACCCGACTCTTGTAGGCAACGGCACATCCGGCCACCGTGTTCAGTGGTACAGAAAACCTCTAGACGACTTAAAACTTTGTTTGTCCAATTTCCAATTGCGAATCGTTTTGCACTGTCGACCTGGCCACCGTTCTGATCAAATTCTGATTCAAGTCCGAGTCGGACGAGTCCTTGTCAAGAAAATCGATGATAACTTGAAGCATCGTTATAACTCGATGCCTGGATAGTTCATCAAAGCTTAACATGAGCTTGAGCGAAGTTCTGGTCAGTCGAAAACAGCATCTGGCAGCGGTGGCCCGAGCTTACGCCGGCCCGGGTCTGCGGGGGTCGATTGTGTTGAAAAGTCTGCGTCGCCGGTTCGCGACTTGCTGATCAGACGTAACGAGACGACGCCGTAGTTGTTCGTGATAGCAGACGAAGAAGAACACTACAGTACGATGTGTTATCTAAAGGTACCGTGTTACGTAAGCGATGGGCGACGAATGATTACTCCAACAGATTGGTCGACCAATCAGGCCAAGCGACCAATGTTTAAACTCCGCCTCGGCAAAGCGGCATGCCCAAAGGCTAGTACTACTTGTAAAAGTGTACACTACTCGTTATGGATAAAATTTCCACTTCGACAGCAGCACGTCACGCTCAGTGTTTCTCCATCCATGTATCATGTATGCAGAGATGCGCTACTAAGCCCGTTAAACTGACAAATATTCTGCGGTTCGTTCAAGCTGCCTATCTCGAAAAATGTCACCCCGAGTCAATTTTTCGATGCATACACGAAAGGTGGGCTACCAGTGTCAGTATTACTACCATATGCTATCAGAATTCCATGCGATCTCATATCAAAGCACCAACACCAAAACTAGCAAATGCACCAAAAGCGAGCCCAGCCATCATAAATGTACTGCCAAGCGTCGCAGCAATATCCACGTCCTCGCGGCGTCCTTCCAGCTTGGGGTTACGCTCGATGGATGAAACCGTAATTATGGACAGGCACAAGAAGAAGCCGTTTGTCAGTCCCATGACAAAGAGTATGACCAGAAAGAGGATATCCGAATTTATGATCGGAGTGACTGGGTTTGTCGTTCCAGGTCGATAGGTGTTGCAAAGAAGAATCAACGGTATGAATAGCGTTCGTATCAGGGACACGATTAAACTCTTTTTGGCGGTCCAGACGATAGAGCCGGTGGACATGCAGGTTTGCCGTCCAATAATATCTCCAATACAAAAAACCAAGTAGTGAATCGCACTAAAGAGCAGTGGCGGGGTGTCTGGATTGACTGGTCGCACGTGGATAGTAATTGCAGGGTAGACGGCCTATACAAAGACTGATGGCTGAAGACAATCCACGACGATGGAGCAGGTACTTACCTGTGTAACTGCATACACATACGCAATGGAAAACATAAAAACCCAATTCCGTTTGAGAACATGATAAATGCGCGACGTTTCTTCTGACTGATTTTTTCTGCCACTGGGATTGCCCGAGACAAGTCCAGTCAGTTCATCGGCATCCTCGATACCGTCTTGTCGCTTGACAGTACCAAAGATCGACTTATAGAAAGTCTGCCTCGTCAGCCATCCATATGCAGCTAGGGGTATACCAAGCAGCACAGTGGAAACACCAAAGAAGATTCGTGCAGACATGTCGTCGGCATTATAATCTTTACCGACTATCATCGAGCGCGTAGGATGCGGAGACAAACCCCAGAGGGAGATGATTGCGCTGATGACCTGGACGGTGCTAGCCATGACCATGATAGCGCTTTGTCCCGCTAGCACAGCTTGCAGGTACGATGGGCCGAGGAGGGCTGCCTGAGCAAAAATGGCTGAACACAGATAGCTACTTAAGACTGCCGCAAAAGCTGCATTGAGAAGAGTAAACGAGAAGAATGCCAACGGTGTGCCTTGAACAAACGTGCTGAGACACAAAGATGTGATTAAGAAAATGTTCGCGATGATAGAACCGAATATGCGGCAAGATGGGGACGACTATAATCATAATCTGTGAGCTCACGATAAGCATAAGTGGGATGGACGAGCCTGCTTTAGAGTAATTGTGCAGTAAGACAAGCAGAACATCTTGGTCACAGTGTACACACTGAGCATAGACGAGCCAAAGGTCGTGTAGAGGGAAGAATCGGCCAGACGGGATAAGAAAAAAGGCAACCCGTTGGCCAATGCTGGGCAGAATCATGAGGACGGAGGGAATGGGCAATCGAGCAAGGAATGTTACCGGTGTAAGGGAGCAGAGATGCGCAGCCTAGGAGGAAATATATCCATTTAGTCAGGGCTTTGAGTGAAAACCAGTGTCTTATTGGGTGAATGTGGCTTGTAATCCCGCTGCTAGCTGTGGCATCGTGAACACAAGACTGGTGGTCTTCTGAGGGCAGGACTGCATGATAGTTGGCAGCAGTATCTGGCGCCATCTGCGCAGGCGGTGGAGGTTGAATCTAAGATGGCTTGCCCATGTGCTATTCGGTTCACGCTCATGTACGAAAGCGGGCAGGGGATATCTCGCGTAAGAAGCCGCTCTGGCAGTGCAGGCAATTAGTCTACAGTCGTCCTGCCTGCGCCCTTGTGAGCAGGCATGCTAGCCAAGATGTTTCACGTACCCGGTATCTCATATTCCTGTTGTGGCCCTCTGAATAACTTGCTACATCGTGTCCAAGTCAAGACGCCATTAGTAATTTGGTAGTGACAGAAAGTGCTGAACCTCGCCTACGATTCCGACTCGGTAAGTTCTCACCCTTTTCTGCCAGTGATGTGTACACCATTCTCACAGCGACCACTGCCCATGGCCAGTAGTCCGGCTGGAAATGCACCGCGAGTGACCTCCGATGGCCATCCAGGTACCCAGATTTGAATAGCTGTCAGCCTGACTCGACGTACCCTGTCCCCGGGCCCGTGCAACTATTACACCAAACACAGCTACCCCAATCGACCAGAGCTGGATTGCAGACCGACCTTGAGGCCTGAGAGCCTATGGAGGATAACTGGTCGTGGTGCTATATCAACGACGATAGGACAAAATCGAACAAGTCTATTTTCATTCGCAGAAAACAACCGCCTCGTTCGTTCGTATCAACGTCATCTCCGAGTCGGTCAAGGGTTGTGCAAGCTGCGCTGGTGTCGCACAGCACAAATTGAGAGTGACTTGTGTCACTTGCCAATGGTGGGCTCGATTAGTTTTGAGTATGGAGCTAGATTGACGAAGGTCAACTGACTCGGGATTTGAATTGGACTACAAGGCCAGTTTCATGATGTCATGGACCACGACCCCCTATATCAACCGTCTTTCGTTTCAACCATCCACCACACCACAGCAGACAGACAAACATGACAAGGACTGATCGTTTCTCGGGCGCGATGATGTCCAAGGTAGGTAACCCGCAGATATACGAGGATCATGAACAGCGGTACGTCTCGTTTCCAAGTTTCATGTAGTCAAGGCCTCACCTCGCTACGCCCGCTGTTGCAGCACCTCCAAACAAACGGACCACTACCTACCCAAGAAACGTGTCCCCGATCAGTGGCACATCGATATCGATCAATTGTGTGTTTCCGCTTCCTCATAATTCATGGTGTCTGAGAAATAACCAACTTTACTTGGATGGGTGGCCATAGGGGCGAGCGAGAGATTGGGAAGAGGATGGCAGAAGTGCACCAGCACTCCATGGACCTTGCGCATGGTCGGGGCTCGTTGAGTCCTCGTGCGGACCCGAAAGTAGACCCGCTGGGACCGGCGACGTTCCACGGCAACGAGCCGTCGAAGGGTGCGAAGATTGATGCGGAGATCATGGCCGAAGAACTGGAGGAACTCACGAGGAAGGGCAAGGTGTGAATGGCTGACCATGCGCATCGGACGGTTGTGGACTGTGTGTACAGCCTATGCATTGGTTGGGCTCGCATTCTGCAAACTAGTAGTACGACAGTACTATCTCATTCCCTGGTGCTGTACGTACCTAACGGCAACGTTGACACTTGCATTTAGAATCATCCATGGGCTGCTTTGGAAGTCTTCTCTTTTCTCGCCTCTGCGTTTCCGACTGCGTCCCACCACGCTGTTAGCCCTTCTCCCATCTTTTCCTTCGCAGATTGTTTTTCGCATCGCCTCGTAGTATTCCGCCAACTTGTTCGTCTTATCCGACACCTCAATTGCAAAAGTATGTACTGGCACACCGGTCGCCGCGAGTGATAGCGGCGCGTTCACGCCCTCTGGTGGAGAAAACGCATAGGACACCGTCAAGGTCGTCTGAGTGCATGACCAAAGTATTGACTCGGAAAAGCGTATGGCCGTGCGAGATCTTGCATAATCACACAGATGATAAACGCGTATATATAATTCGGGGATGAACGAATCACTCATTGTCGCCAAATTCGACACCATTCCGTTCTCCGTTTCGGGTTGGGGACAGTCTTGGCACTGATATGCCACTTTCTCGTAGATGGGATCAACTGATTCATATGTGTACAGAAAAAAACACACCATGTCCAGGAATGTAATGGTGTCCATGATAATTGAAAAACGACTCGTTCAATGTGTTCTGCAGACTGTTCCTCGCATCATAGATTCGTAAGAAAGTCCTCAAACAATGTCACAATGCGACGAAACGACCTGCCCTGCGCGTCCTCAATGGGAGCTACGCCATGGTCAAGCAGATATTCAGGGAGGAGGGTGCCCGTGGGTTCTACAACTTGAAGCTATCTCGGTGTCACGGAAGGCACCATCCAATGAGTCTACGAACGGCTATCTGCGGACACGCAGGAATGGGGCGGTGTCACAGAGTGCTTGGAAGTGCGGAGATGGCCAAGTGTGTGGTCAGTCTGATCATATAGTATCCTCACGAGGTGCATTTCGAGTGAACTACACTGCTCTGCCAAGGACTACCGAAGAGCCTCGACCATACGTCCCACCTGCAGCACCAACTCATCCATTCCCCACTGCCCCACGATGCTCACACCCACAGGCCACCCGTCCTCCCCAAGTCCAGCCGGAACGCTCAGCGCAGGCAGCCCAGCGAGCGACGCAGGGACCGTCATCACATCTTGCAGGTACTCATCCACGCCCGACACATCACGTCCATCCTCCACAAGCCGCGGTGCCGTGCGAATCGCAGAAGGGTGCATCAACACGTCAACGCCGTCCGCGGAGAGAGAATGCTCAGGCTGCGCAAGATGCACACACGCGTGGCGAAAGACCCTGTGGAAATCCGCCTTGATGTGCGCCCGTACACGCTGTGCTTGCAAAAAATAATTGTCGAATGCGCTGCGAGGGGTCAGTTTATTGATCGGCTGGTCTGGACGACACTTACTCGGCGGTCAAGGCGTAGGTTCCCAGAAGAATCCGTTTTTGTACTTCTCGACCAAACCCGGCAGAACGCGTGTGGGCGTATACGTCGCTCGGCTTCGAACGGGATATCCCGGGGGGTGGCGGGACACGCAGGCCTAGAGTGACACGGAGGGTGAGCATCTCCATGCTCCCCGACGAGGTATTCGGAAGTGGAACAGACCATACTGGATTCCATCGAACCGAGCAAGATTACTGGACGCTTCGGCACTCGCAATGACGTAGTAGGCGCCAAGTGCATATTGGGTTGCTGGCAGGGAGACGGGATGGACGGACGCTCCGGCGTCCATGAGATTTTTGATAACAGTACGCAAGGAGCTGGTGACGCCGGGCTCTAGCTCCAGAGGAAAGTACTCCTGTGAATTGTGGTGGGGTGAGATCAGCGAACCAAAACGGAAGCGGAGAGTGCCTACCTGAGGTATACCGATCCTCAGGCCATCAAGACTGTTGGATTTTGAGAGGTACGATCGAATCCCCACAGTTGCCTTTTCCCTTAGTTCGGGAGGTGCAGCGGTTGGGTCGTGTGCATCATAAACGGATACAACGTCTAAATATTGCACATTAGAACAACAGGCTAGACAAAAATAGATACGGACCAAAAACCTTCTTGATGGTATCGACAGACTTGGCAAGTACACCCACACAATCCAAACTATCCGCAAATGATACTACACCCCACCTGCTAATGAGACCATAAGAGGGCTTGAGCCCGACGACACCACAGTACGACGCGGGCAACCTCACGGATCCACCCGTGTCGGTTCCCAAAGCACTATGTTGTATGTCATGTCAATACCACGATGGCTCCGCAGCGAAAGAACGAACGCGGAACACATGCCGGCTGCGACGCTTGCTGCACTCCCACCCGAGCTACCCCCCGCCGACCTGCGCTCGCGGTCTGCCCAGGGAACATCTTGCATCTCAGGAGGTCGGTGTGGATTTGCGACAGGGCCATGGATAGAAGGGATCTACGTGGAAGTATAGTCAGTATTTTCGTCCCCATGACGAGACGAGACACACCTCATGCCGAACTCATCGCAGTTGGCTTTCCCGATGATTTGAACACCTGCGTCACGGAGGAGCTCGACAGCGGTCGCGTCGAATGGCGAGATGTACTCTGCGTGACCATGGTTCCACGATTTTCATTGACTTTACAGGGGAAAAAAAGACGCACCTGCTAGCATGGCAGATGAACAGGTTGTCAGAAGAGAGGCAGTACAGATGTTGTTTTTGATTGTGATGGTCATTCCGTGGAGTGCTCCACCTTGTCGCGTAGGACGGGGTGCGTTGACAATGTGGGTGAGCGCATTGATATTGGCGTCGAGGTGTTCCATGGCGGTAGATTGAGAGATACTCGAACGCGTCGGACGCCCGAGTATTGGTGGGCACATTATGTGTGGCTGCGCGAAGTTAAATGCACTCCGCTATGGGCTGCACAGCTTTTACATAAATTTCTTGTATACCGGTTTCACCTTATCTTATCTTATCTCAACGTCACCGCCTACCAACGTGTCACCCGAAACCGCGCGCTTCGGAGATGTTTTTCCGTTCTTCATCTCCACCTCTACTACACGCCGCATTAATGATGGCGGTCCTTGTTCAATAACAGCGCAGGTTCTGTGTTTTTTTTCACTCGACGAGCCTGCGTTGTTGGTTCCTTCCTTGCACCTTTTTTCAAAAACAGATTCTGCTCACAGTTTTCCCTGGGGTTTTAGGCTGCTCTCAATTCTCGGAACATAGACTATAGAACCCACAAACGTTTAGACAAACAAGAGCCCATAGAGATTCGCATTTACGATACCAATTTCAATTTTTAGACGAATGGTACACCCGCTCTCGCCCACTACCCTCCTCCCGGCACTTGCTGCTCTCCATGCTTGCAACGCAGCACGGGTCGGAGAAGCGCTGCAAGTACTCCGAGATGTGTATTTTCCACGAGCGCCGTCGCCGTCGACGCCCGTATGGACTGCTCCCGGCCCGGTACTCAAACAGTCATTGTCGGACGTTGTACGGACCATGCGTCAGAAGCAAACGGCGTATCCTGTCCGTCACGACGGCGTCCCTGACTCCGGATACGCATCTGCCGAGGATGATTATAACCTGGAAGACGAGAGAACCATAGACGAAGAAAAGTTATGCATAGATGATGGGGACGATGAGCTGGCTATATTACGCTCAAACGAACTCGGACGCGGCTAAGCTTACTGGGTTCGTGAAACGAGGCGATGCTTGGGTCTACGGGACTTCTCCCTCGTCAAAGGAACAAGAAGTGCGAACAATGTGCCTCGAAGATGCGTCGAGGCTTCTTGCACGTTTTGCCGGCGACGATGCACCCGAAGAAGCCTTAACCCGGACGTTTACTTTTCCATTTTGTATGCCGTCATGTCTTCACTGCCTTGGGGACACCTCAAGTTCACCACCGATCACGGTCGAATTAAACGATGCGCCCGTAGACGGGACCGATCACACCGCCGTCGGACTCCAAAGCTGGGGAAGCGCCATCGTCCTTGCAGAGCGCATGTGTTCAGATCCAGAAAGATACCTCGGAGCGCTGCACCCTTGCACTGCTACGGACCGGGCGACCGCACCACGGCGAATCCTCGAGCTTGGCGCAGGAACGGGCCTCCTCAGCATCACAGCCGCACAGATCCTCTCGCGAATGTCGGTCCGAAGTAAGGTCAAGGCGACAGATTACCACCCGAACGTGCTAGAAAACCTCGGTTGCAATGTGTCGCATAATCGTCGTGGACGTCATAACGACGTGCGTTTGTCCGTTGAAAAGCTTGATTGGCGTGAGGTGATGGTATAGAGAACGTAAATAAAGATGTATCTGCGGGCAGACATGACGTGGTGCTTGCGGCGGATGTGGTGTACTATCCCGAGCATGGGAACTGGATCAGAGCGTGTGTTGAGCGGACATTGAAGAAGGATGGTGTGTTCTGGTTGATTGCTCCGTTGAGGGAAACGGGGAGGCATGAGGGGTTGGTGGAGAGTCGAAGAATTATTTCCCGCCATAAATACGGCCGGAGAAGACGATCATCTCGTGATTGCGAGAAGAGTGGAGGTGGGGAGAGTGTATGGGGTGGGTCGGGCGGATGAAGGGGGGTGCTCGTTGTTCAAGATTCATTGGCAGGGGGTCAAGGCGTGACCGGCTGTTAAGATGGTAGTCTTTCAAACAGCGTATACGACAGAAAAATCAGACCACATGTGTCGGTTCGAGTCATGAACACTGATGTGGGGCCAGCGACGTGGAGGATCATGTGAACCCCGCCTACACATCATCTATTGGACCATTCGGTGATGGACATACAGCCAATAGCCATTTAGTTGACCGGGTAAAACATCCGATCGTCTAAAAACTACCATATCAGAAATGCGGACAACCGGTCGGTGCTTGTAGGAGGAATCTTTACCGTACAACTGTGATGTATTCAGTCAACTTGCTGCGTCGCTATCAGTATATTCTCGAAGGGGTATGCGCGGGCATAGCGGTCTGCGATGCCACATACCCTAGGGCAGGTTTTCGGGGGACTATCATATCCCTATATATAATGCATGACCCTCTCAAGTTCATGCTAGTGATCAGTATGCCAAGTGATCGGGTTCCAAAGGATTCACCTGCCAGGTACGCCCAGTCCCCTCTTGTCCCTCCTTACCCCACATGTGCCTGCCGAACGCGTTTCAGCACAACGTTCGGAACATGCTGTAAGCTTCCAGCTCCGACTACCACTACTCACCCAAAGTCGTACCAAATGCCTCAGTGAGATGAAACCCCTATCCCACCCCGGAAACGACTTCGGGTCATAATTCCACATGGAGATACGACTTGTCAACCTCATACATGTCGGCATGTTTGGTTGGCGCTCACGAAATTGCTCGGAACGTCCGATTGGGTTGGCAAGCAGAGGTATAAGAGCCGGTTTGACCTGCTCTTACTCGTTCGTTTCGGATCTCTCTCCTTGCACAACTGCATCGATCCACCCACAGAAAGATGTTCATGCCGAGAACACTGGTCAAACGAAGATCCCTGCCCACGTCCATCTTCCGTGATCCCGGTCACGACAGGGCCATATATTACCAGCCATGGGTGAGTCCTTTCACACTGGGGCGCATGAGCGACGTCGTGGACGCTGGCCCAACAGAATAGTGCATCTGAACTTGAGTCTGGTATCGTGTCTGACGCGTTCTCCGAGACGAGCACTTTGGTTTGTCCGCTTCCGCATGCATGCATTGCCAGCTCGTCCACACTAACGAGGAAGCCCCACACCACGGCAGATCGACCACCGTGAAGAAGACCCCATGCGCGTGAGCAAGATCCTTGTTCGGCCAAGAATGTTCGTGTGCTAAGACCAGGGCAGATCACAAGTGTCTTTAGAGAGACCAACCCCGAAATTCGCGATGCAATTTACCGAGAATATCTCGCGTGCCCGTCGTCTGACGAAGAAATCGACCGAAGAGACTGGGATACGCCTTCGAAGAAATGGGCAAACAATGATACCATCTTGGATGAAGGGTTAGACCCTGATGACAGAGCATGGGATATGACAACCAAGCATATGCGGCCACACCGACGTGTCGGTCCCAGAGTGGCACCATACACATCTCAGGAAAAAAGGTCGTGGTTCAATCGCTTTTCAAGGGTACCCCAACGGGCGCGCAGTTCCGGCGCTGCTTAGCACATGGGCGGAAACATGTACGATGATAGTATGGGAGTGTACTCACGGCAAATATGTACAATGGGAATAAGACTATCCAAACCGCTGTTTAGCAAGTTGTTGAAACATGTCCATAGTCGCCTTGTCTTTTTCGCGCATCGCAACAGCACGCTCCCGTGCTGTAGCTGCCTTGTCTTCTCGTGTCACAGCCCGCTTCTCGTCGAAACGTCTACGGGCGGCATCACGTCGCGCTATACTGTCATAGGGATCAGTAACTAGTTTGATGGGAAACGAATCACATACTGATCCCTGAAACTATCCCCACCGCCTAACAACACCGATTCGTCCGCTTCATATCCGTCGTCACCCTTTTCCCGAAAGGCACGATCGTTCTCTCTCCGGGCACGCTTCTTCTCCAACATCCCCTCCCGGCCCATTTCTTTTGGACCCACTACGTCTTCCAAACGCTCTTTTGCCTCTACACGATCTCGTTTCCGTTTGAGATCGCGCTCGGAAGATTGTTGCTCCGATAAGGCTTCTCTTGCGAGGACAAGGTCCGACGCAGATGGAAGAGCAGGGCCCATGACGCGACCACCGCTGGAACCACCGCCGTGGCTATCACCATCCCCGGATCGGTGATAAGTTGCCGAATCGACCGCATCACGTGCGGCGCGCAGTGCATTCGCGTCTGCATTCGAGGCCTTGGATGCAAATGACCACTTGTATGCAGTTTGGTTGTTGGCAGAACCAGCTATCGCTTCTGCGTCGTAATACAGCCGCTCTTTTCAAACGCGTCAGCGAAATTGAACATCGGGTGATCTCAGAACATGACGTACTGGAAAGTCTACCCTTGTTCCACGCGCGAACAAATTTGCGGAAATAGCTGTGGATTGGGACGGAGGCCGTCGCCACGCGTCAACGGGCAACGATGGTTCGGGTCAATCGGTGCAGGCGCACCTCCGCGCTCTCTCGCTCGAGAGCTCATCAAAATACTATCGATTTTATGCTTGGGCTTAGCGTATCTGAGAGTGTAGATACTATGCCCGACAGACCTTGTCTTTTTCGTCCTTGAGCCATACTCTGAATTCTGTGTTTTTGAGAAAATAGTCGGATTCAGAGATGGGGGAAATGCCGTCCGGGAGCGAAACGTCTCGTTCTGGGGATCGCGAGCGGTCGGGGTCGCGCATGGAAGTTGCTCTGAATCGTACGATTGTTCAAGCACTTCCGAGTCGGGAAGACTCCGACGGAGAGGGTGAATTGGCGTTATGTAATCATCAAAGCCAGGTAATTAGCCTTATTGCTACACCTCCAGTACTCTCAGTGAGGCCACCAACGGTTCAAAATTTCAACGACGAAACGGTACGTGATCGAGACCCAGCATTTTTTCTTAGCCCCGTGGTGCTGCTGGCAATCCGTTTGAGTTTCAAACCACTCAGGGGGCCATAACGAGCATGAATGTGAACACCAAAATGTTTATGTCGATTTGAGCTGACATTCCGTCGTCAGCTCTGTCACGGTCAATACCAGGACGGTTGCAAACAAAATAGCGGGTCTGTGTGACTGATCAGGCTCAAGTGCACCCGGGAGTGAACGAAAAGAGTAAGCCCGTTTGTCAACCATTCATATCGTACGCACTGGCAGAAGAGCACGGGTGGCAGCCGCCAATCCTCCTTTCCTCTGACACAATGCCGTGCACTATCATGATTCAGGTTGGTACAGACTTGTGCGACTCTTAACCTCAGTTCGCGTGTACTTAATATTTTAGTCGCTTATTTATTCGTGCTGCCAGAGAGATGCCCATACCGGCCTCTTGCTCTCGCTCGGCCCTATAAGTGAGTGTTGCATCTGCTAGCAGGATTTGCTTTTGGTGATCGTTGCACGTGACACATCCAAGACTGCTGGTGGCCCTAAGTAAACATGCCTGCGCCAATGGTGCTTCTCTCATTTTCAGCGATATGGCGCGTTGACCCCCGCTGCAATAGAACCACGTAAGTACTAGTGTAGCTTGAATGCCAGACTGATCAGAAACCAAGTCATAGCCTTCTGCAGCCGCCGGTGTTTAGGCTGCATCAACAAGGTCTGCACTCACCGATCACATGGGCCAGTGCGGGTATGCATGGTGAGCAGTGATCGTTTGGTTTACGTAGATTTTGCATTGCCGCCTAGAATACTCACGTACTCAGGAGCCATAGCTAGTTGGTATTATTATCGCAACAGCCTGGCTGTAGGGTTTGCGCTATTTTTTTTGGCTGCGTACTTGTCGAGCTCGGTGGTGGCCGGGGTCTTTTGTAAAAACCGTGTTTACCAATTTACTGAACTCGATTGGCATCGGAATACTATCCGCAGCCTCAGCATGACTACAAGGCTGAGCATGCAAGCTTTTTATACGAGCCCATCGAACCATCGTGAACCCGCTCAACCTGCATGGCTCGGACAAACTCCCCTGTCAACTACCGTGCCATTCCGCCCTTGGAAAATCGCCGCTCGGACGCTCATAGTGACGGCGGTGGTGATCCAGACCACTTTTACTCGCCGAGATACTGGTTTTCATCCGAAGCCCTGACTCGATGGACGTTTTTCCTTCTAGGTTGCGCAATTTTGCTCCCTTTCAGCGGTGACATTTCTTGCTCAACTTTCCAGCCTTCCAATTCTCATGATTTTGTTCAGCGCTAACCAACGGGCAGCCCTTTTTCTTGTCGCGACTGGCCGATTCTACCTATTACACAACGTTCAGCTCGTCCGTGTCGACCGCATATACAGTCATCAAGTTATTGTGCATGTCTTATTGTACAATCACTTCAAAAGAGGTTCGTGGATCTCGGCCGCTGATCACTGGCACTCACGTTATGGCAATCACAGTCATCCCCATCTCGACGCATATTCGCTTCCACCACCACCACAATCTTCTTCATCGCGTCTTTGTGTCTTAGCACGTTCATCCAAGGAACTCCATCGGGATTCTTCTCCTTTGCCCTTTTCAATGCAGCTTCTCTGGCCGTCTTGTGTAGCTATCTGTGTACAGCCGTTTATGCTCAGGCGGCACTCCTCGGCCCGTTGTTCCTGAGGGCTGTATTATCCGGGCAGGGCGCTATCACGGTTGCGATCAGCTCAGTACAGGTTATCAGTGCGATGATTTCCCTTTGGGGTTTGTCTCCGCAACCTACACGCTCGAGGATAGCCGATGGCGGAGATTATAGCGCCGATGACATGACAGCACGAATTTTCTTTGGGGTTTCTGCCCTATTTCTCGGGGCAACGTTAGCCGCTTACACCTGGTTGACAAGGCAGCCTTTGTACATATCAACCTTCGGTGCTGTTAAACGCCAGGATGACGTCGAAAGCACGGATGAATTGACTGGACTCGTGTCTGGTGATCGCAGAAGTGTCACAAAAGAGGAGAACTCGCGCGTTTATCACGTTCTTAGACAGAATTGGTTGTTCATGTTCTCCATCGCGTATGTGTGGGCAGTCACTCTGGTAAGCGCCACGTAATCGCCGAAATACTCAACTGATGGGCTGCTTAACTAGGCTGTTTACCCTGCGATTACGGTCCGCGTACGACCTGTAAATCCGCATATTCCTCCATTGCTCTTCGGCGCAATCCACTTCTTGGTTTTCAGCACCGGAGATTTCATTGGACGACAAATCTGCACGTTCACGGGTTCTTCCGTCTGGTCCGCCGAGAGATTCTTGGGATTGTCCCTCGTCCGAACGTTGTTCATACCCCTCTTTCTTCTTTGCAACGTTTATCGGCCTGGAGTAGCAACTCCGGTTTCCCCGATCATAAATTCTGATGTCGTCTTCTATGTCCTACTCGCCGCCTTGGGATACACAAATGGCTTTCTCTCGTGCCTAGCTGTACTTGTGGTTTCATCCCTTGAGCGCAATCCGAAGCTAGAGGGGCGTCGCGAAGACGTGGATGTTGCCGCAACCCTTGGTGGCACGTTTATGGGGGTCGGGCTTGCTTCCGGAGCAGTCGCCAGTTTCGGTGTTGAAGCTATGATTTGAAGTTGTATCGTCATTTTGATGTTATGCGGTAGCAATACCCTCTCGTGTATTCAAGACATCAAGTTTTTCTTCTTTCATTGTATCATTGCCGTGGCTTACGCCTGACCGTCATATCTCTTTTGTTCCCTGTTTCACTTCGTGGCGGAATAGTCTTTCGCGGCATACTTGCAAGTCGCGACCCACGGTCAATCGGAGATGAGTTGCTGGGGTACAGGAAATTTGCAGTGCAAATGCGGCGGTAACCTGCCCATGGTGGTCATATATCGGCCAAGATCTTGGTATGTACTAGCTTGCTTCCTTGCAGGAAAATTGACTCCGAGGCTTCAACATAACGTATATTCAGTTGTAACCAAGCCGCGAACCCAAGCAAGTTCAATGAGTCGAAGAAGACACCCACTGAGCGCTAGTACGAGATCCGGTTTAATGTCGTACCAAGCATGGCTAGGACCTGACAGAGGGAATTCTTTACTCTCTTTACTCGGACGCAGTTGCTGAAGCAGTTGAGCTCCGATGGTACCTCTCAATACGGACTCAACTGAATCGGATTGCCGCACAAAGTTCCTCCCTCAGTGGCACTCGGCGGTGATGTGTTTCGTGATTGAAAACACGTGGGAGTGAGCGATGACCACGGCGGTCGAGTATTAATGACCAGTGAATGGTCATGAGGGGCCGAAAGCAACCCCAAGTCCTCTCCCAATGAGTTCCTCTCGATTACTGGACCTTCTGCCGGTGGACGTCCCTGCTTGTTGCACCCTAGGGTTCCTTTCTATCCTCGTCATCGCCGTAAAGTTGTCTCAACGTTCGAAGGTGAGTGCAGCTAGAAATCTTGAAGCGTTCCCCTGAGTCGATGGCTTGCTTCCGTAGCTTGATGCTATACCCAGCGTTGGGTCGAACAGCTGGCTTGGCTCGCGGTTTGGCGGAATAACGTGTCTCACCAACGTGCTCGACGTCATTCAGGAGGGGTATGAAAAGGCAAGTTGGGTGCTCTCCACACTTTAAAGTTCATCTGCGCTCATCACGGTATGTGGTGTTTCAGCACAAAAGAGCGCCGTTCAAGGTACCAGCTCTCTTCAGCTGGATGGTCATCATCAGCAGTCCCCAGCACGTAGAAGAACTACGTGGTGTTCCAGAAGATACCCTTTCCTTCGTGGAAGGTATCAATGATGTGAGTCCTTCTACGATTGACTTTTAATGGTACTGAATTCCATTAACAGCAACTTCAAACCGAGTACACAATGAGTCCTAGCGTCCACCATAACCCCTATCATGTCTCTATTTTGCGCTCACAGCTAACGCGTAATATCGGTACATTGTACCCGGAAATCAGGAACGAGATCGTCACAGCCCTTGATGACGTTCTCGATCTCAGGGACGACGGTGAGCCATTTCGTTTCCATTACTGTTTACATGTTGTTGAGTGCATGACGCCTAGAGTGGAAAAGTGTCCCGGCACTCGGTACGGCGCAGCAGGTCATCTGCAGAACGAGCCAAAGATTGTTTGTCGGGCTTCCGTTGTGTCAGTCTTTCCCCATCTCTACGTTTTCATGTGCTTGACTTCGGTTGTTCTAGGCCGAGACCCTGACTGGATCGATCTCAATGTTCAGTACGCTTTCCACGTCTCAAAAGGAGCGATGATTACAAGGATGTTTCCCAACTTTTTGAAACCGTGCGTCGCTTGTGTGATTCTGCGCGAAGTCTTTAACGTAGCATCAGGTTAATCGCTCGATTGTTCACAAAGCTTACTCAGAATATCCGACGAGGAAGGGAGATACTCGGTCCGATCATCGAGGAACGGCAAAAACACCTGAGTGAATATGGGAATCAGTGGGCCGATAAACCTGTTAGCAAATTTGTCCCAAGGACGGCATTGGTGTTCACTATCTTTTTCTTATAGAACGACCTCTTGTCATGGTTGATGGAAGAGGCAGAGGGTCCAGAGTCAACAACGGAAGCATTGACGATTCGTGTGTTGGCTGTCAGTTTTGTGGCCATTCACGTAGGTCCACGTGGCATCTCATCACATTAACACTGAAATTTGTCAATCCGTGAATAGACGACTTCCTCAGTACGCTTTGAACTTCCTACGGTAGCCTGGCCACTTGGTTGACATCGCATGACAGAACTTCACGAATGCGCTCTTCTATCTTGCAGCAAATCCTCAATATGTGCAACCCCTTCGCGAGGAGGTGGAAGGCATCGTTTACAAGGAGGGATGGACGAAAGCCGCTCTGGGCAGGATGCAAAAGATAGACAGCTTTCTCAAGGAGTGCGAGCGCATGGAAGGCTTTAGTGGAGGTACGTGTCTCTCAACACGTCAGTTGTTCATTCATCATGCGGCCTCTAGTGAGTCTCATACGCAAGGCGATGAAAGACTTTACGTTCTCGGACGGCACGTTCATACCCAAAGGCACCCTCATGGTTGCAGCCACGCGATCTGTGCACTATGACGCCGAGCTCTATCCAAACGCGCACGTCTTCGAGCCCTTCCGATTTACTGAGATGCGCAAGAAGCATCATTTTGTATCGACGACGACGGATTACTTGGCATTTGGACACGGTCGGCATGCATGGTACGATCCTTTTTTGTTGTCCGGAATGATGACGGACGGTGTATCTAGCCCCGGACGCTTCTTTGCTGCAAATGTACTGAAGTCTATGTTGGCTCACGTCGTGGTGACGTATGATATCAAGCTCGAGGATAACATGACACGGCCAGAGACGTTGCGCATCGGGACATCAACGGTGCCTGATCCAAGTGCCAGGGTCATGTTCAGAAAGAGAGCGGACTAGGATTTCGAGTCATAACTTATACGCGGTGCGTGTATTATGGATGATGAGTCCTCTAGGGGTGTGGTGTGCGCGTGCCAGACACCGGGATTCAAAGTCTCTCTTTGGACTCTCTACTGAGCCACCCTCAATCACTTTCTCAACTTCCTTTGTACCTTTGATCACACATCATTTAATACCTTGATTTATATGTTATATATCACTACGAAATTCTGTAACTTTGATTATTTAAATCATTCATTACTCGCGTTGTTGCATCTTGAATTCTGCATCCCGAAACTTATCCCTTACCCTTTGTAGGAATGAAGAGATAGAAAGAATGCTCAACTGGAACATGTATGTACAGGATCCTCATCGAAGCAAGGAATGTACTCTCGTGCTGTCACCGATCACATACACATATCATCAATCATGCATCTCGACACCCACCGGTCACATCTCATCTCACTTCATATCATGGCCTCAATGCACCCCAAACTCGCGATAGCGTCAAAAGCAAGGTCCGAGGATCTGAAACGTGTCACCCGTCTCCGCGGCAATGACGGCAGCACTTGGTGGCGCCTTAGGTCCCGGAGATGAAACCGCGAGCATCGCAATGTACGCCACAAAGTCGTTTACGTATCCACGCCTGAGAATTTGTGATCGGAGGAATTCGGGGGAATTGGTATTGGCTTAGGTCGATGGACGTTTGCAAAGAAGAACCAGGGGCATGGGAAGCGTCTGAACAAGGAAGTACTAGCGGGGGTGCTCTTGGGGAATGGCGGGTGGCGCCAAGGCGCCCAACGAGATCTCTGATGCTGAACAAAAGAAAACGGACCGCGGGAGCACGGACGCGATGTCTGCATTGACCAATCGCACACGGACTGTGATCTCCGGAAAGACAACCTGCATAAAGACTATACCGATTGAAGGTAAAGTGGTGATGACATGGAAGGCGACTGAGTACATACGCTATAAAGAACACGAGTGTCCACTTCTACTTGAAGATCCGGTAAACGCGCAAGAAGTTGCAACAACAAGACCATTGGACTCCATTCGCGTCCTTGTCGCCTCGCCATTCCACGGCACTGATAAATTCGTTAATAAAAAAACCAGCCTTATCAACCATGTGTGGATAGCGACAGTTTCAAACAGAAAGGATTGCATTAACAACCTTGTGCGATACCGATCGCAAATCGCGATGGTTGCTTGTCCTGATAAGTAATAAACATTCTGCAAAACGATGAGCCAAGTGCTGCCTGTGCATAAATGGCTGTATATAGATGCTGTTCGTGATTGCCGGAGAGGCCGCATTGAAGGGCCCAAGCGAAAAGAATGTTGTGACGAACGAATATGCAGCGAAGTCGTTTTGGAATGTGACTGAAATGACAACATGAATGGTCCGAATCCGTGTTCAGTCCAAGAACTTACCCTGCAGGAATTACCAGATGTTAATGGTCGGACAGCCTGAGGCTACGCTGGGCGATGGCGAAAATCCGCAAGCGAACTTACTCTTTGAGCATGAGTTTCCTAGTTCCTCTTCCTCCAAGCTGATCCTACCCAGTCAAACCGCCGAAAGTCCGGTTTTGTGACTGCGACCAGCGGATACAGGTGACCACTGGAGGCAACTTAGGATTTAGTACGCAATCGGAAATATTCAAATTCAGGTTCAGACTAGTACTGCATACGCCGATCGTCAACTTGAACCCGTCCAAGCCACCACTACTCCTCTCCGAAGTATCGTCACTATCGTCACGCGCTAAACCTACTGTATTGTCATCCGTGTTCAACTACTCGATACCCGGTGACTCGGACATGAAAGGAACATGATGTGTACTAGGAAGTGGTGGTTGTTTTCCAGTGACACATGTCTTTGCCAAGTTCCTCGACGTGGTCATCACCCTCAGGCTTCCGTTTGCAAATTCGTATATTCGCCTTGCGTGAAATGAGTAGACATAAGTTTGTCGGTCTAGAGGAGGAGGATGCCGCCATGTGCCAGCTAGCACTGACCTGTACAGTTACACTACGACCGGGTGGGTGGCTTTTAAAAAAAAACCCGTCCATTGTTCTTACTAAGAAGGAATCCTGTGCAACCTTGTTACGGGCCTTTTTGGAGCGGCAACTGAGACAAAACCCCTAATAGCGGTTCGTGTCCTTCCGCAATTTTAGGTTTTAGCTTACAACCCGTCATCAACCTCTTTAACGCCACGAACATCATCCATAATATGGATCCTACTGTGTACGCATATTCATTACCTTTCAGTTATGTGCTGAGCTGAGCGTTGATCCAGGGTGAAAACAGTTGGAATCACAGGTGAGGCTGCAATTGTTTCATCTTTTGTCACGCACGAGTCTAGTTTCCGCCCAGACATAGAGCTTCGCTGTCAAGGATCGCACATCTTCCCAGTTGCGAGGCAATACTATATCGAGTTTTCTCTGGACAGCACCACGCACTCTACGAACGTTGCAAAGGAGGACAATTGTCGTGTTTATTGGACTGAAAATTTATCCTTGTAAGTGTATGACCACTGTTTTCCGACCACGAACTGAATCATGGCAGTGATGTGGATGACCGTTCCAACCTTGTTATCAAAATCTACAAGAAACATTGGATCAGAAAAGATGAGCTACTCGTAACTCTCAGTCCCAGCATTAGTCGTGTGGTCGAAGAAATGAAGAACCATGACGGTATGCGGCTACGTAAACCCGGTTGTGACATATTGCACTGACATGATCACTTAAAATCAAAGAGTTTAAAGAAGATCTTGGAAAATATAACACTAATGGCCCGGGAGCTGCTCTTTCGTGGATAAAAATCAAGTTTATGCTAGGCAAGGTGTCTTCGGAAGGTAGTAATGCAACACCTCTGCAGGATCTAGATGGTTCTAAGAAGGTAGTTAACTTGGTTGACTCGGTGGTCAGCACTGACAGGTGAACCACAGGTATTCGAGAGTGCATGGGACGTTCTGTCGCACAGGATGTCTCTGTTAGACAACTATGTCGCTGACATACCAATGGCAATTATATTTTACCATTTCGACCCGTCTTTATCTGAAAGTCACGCAGCTTCATGGAACTTGGGTGTGGTTGTCGACGGTCATGCAAGGCGTAGACAAGGTTTGTCTCGTCCATCGATTTATATACTATTACTGACCAGTGCCTTATGGAAGATGATTACCGACTTCGGACGGGAGAATTGCGATGAGCAGATCACTCACGTAGTAGAGCTGATGGGCGATGCCCTCAAGTTTGTTCATGCCGCACCCCCCGAGGCGACTAAGACACGTGTCAAAACCATAGAAACGCTGATGGTACAAATGGAGGAATGCCTAGCCTTCATCATAAAATACATCGACATTGAGTGTAAGCATATTTATAAGTCGTCATTAGTTCTGGATCCACATCATTGATCTCTACATCTAGTGCTCGGGAAAGAAAAATGTGCAGAGGGTGATTTCGGAACAACTGCTACAGCGTATGAGAAATGGTTCTCAACATTTCAAACTGCATTTGTGGAAGGAATCATGCCGGAGCCTACATACATCGTTTGGATGAAAGAATTGAACTTAGAGGAAAGCTTGGGAGGTAGGTCGCTGCCCACTGTGACCGAGCCCAAATATTTATTGGCGCAAAATACAGAGAAATTTGCCATCCTGGACGAATTCCCATTGCCATATGCGTTCAGGGCTAGTTCTGCAGCGGCTTTATCTACACCAGTCACTGTCACAGCAGGTCCGTCAAGTATTTGAGCGTGAAGTGTAACACTACATAGTTTTGCCCACCCATCATCGTTCATGGTTTGCTACCCGCCAATTTTACTTGACTACTATTGACACCGCTTCGTACTCTATCATTGTGGTAACGCATCCTTTCCTTTCCCGTTCCGGGCTACCAATCAGCTACTTGACATTATATAATGGTTAGTGAAGACTTCCTCCGAGGGAGAGGCCCTGAGAACGACAAATGCCAAACCATAGTCTGATATACTTTCTAGCCGCGTTCGCACTATAGCCACGGCAAAACCTGCGCATGTCGCGCGGGCCCGTCGTAACACCCATCACCACCACCTCGGGGTTCGCAGTTGCGCCAGTGCACCGGCTTGTCACGACGTCTCTTTGACAAACGAAAACAAACGTACAGCCGTGAAATTTCATAAGAGAATGTTTACGTTCGCCGCGTGCGGACGTCCTTCTGATTTTTCTGCAAGGAAACCAGCGAGAACCATCTATCGAGACAGATAAGCAACAGAGTTGGAAGGAAAAGTCAACATCTATGTACAAGATCCTCGTCGAATGGCAAAACATTGTTCTTGTCACCGATCACATACATGAAATCGATCGTCAAGCGTTGCTCGAATACCCGCCGATTGCATCTCATCTCATCCTACATCATGCCAGCGCCCCGACGCCAAAGCTCGCGAGAGCGCCGACGGCAAGACCGACCATCTGAAACGTGCCGCCCAACGCTGCGGCAACGTCGACATCGACGCCGGCGTCTTGGCAGCGCCCAAGGTCGGGTGACGAAACCGCGAGCATCGCAATGCACGCCACAAAGCCGTTGGTGTACCCAAGGGCAAGAAGGATGATCATGAAGAAGACATCGGAATGCACAATTGGGAGTACTCGAGGCAGTGAGACTGGACCCGGTCGATACACATTGCAGACAAGAATCAGGGGTATGAACAGTGTTCGGGCGAGAGACAGGACAAGGATGTTTTTGGTAGACGAGAGAAAGCGCAAGCGAGGGGACGGGCAAGCGTGGCCGAGGCGTCCAATGAGATCTCCGATGTTGAACACTAGAAAGTGGACCGCGGTGAAGAGCACGGGCGGGATATCTGGATTGACCGGTCGCACACGGACAGTGATCTCCGGAAAGACAACCTGGATAGACATCCTGTCAGTTGGAGATAAACTGCGACGATGCAACGGGCACCTACTAGAGTGACTGTGAATACGTACGCGATCGAGAACATGTCTATCCAGCTCTGTCTGTAAATCCGATAAACGCGCGAGATTTCGTACGTCAGGACACTTCTGTAGCCATTCGCGACTAATCCAGCGAGTTCATCCGTGTCCTCGTTTCCCCGTCGTTTTACGACACTGATAGCCAATTGATAGGAAGCCTGCTTCGTCAGCCACGTATAGGCGATCAATGTTACGCCAAGAAACAGGGTGGAAACGCCAAAGAAGATTCGAGCGGCTATTTCCTCGGCCTCATAATCTCCGCGATAAGCTCTCCATGCCATGGAGACGGTGAGTTGTGGAGAGTGTCCCCATAGAGAAACCAATGCGCCGACAACCTGTACAGTGCTAATCGCAATTGCAATAGCTGCTTGTCCTGACAATACACCCTGCAAAAACGATGGGCCAAGAAGTGCTGCCTGGGCATAGACGGCCGCATATAGGTAGCTGTTCGCAATGGCCAGAGCAACCCCACTGAAGAGCCCAAACGAGAAGAATGTCGATGGTGTGCCTTGAATGAACGTGCTGAGACATAGAGATGTAATAAAGAAGATCGTAATTATGATGGAAACAAATATACGGCGGGATGGGGACGACTGTTGCACGATAAACAAAGTGTTTATCATTTGTATTCAGTCCACGAACCTGAACCGAAGTAATTGTGCAATAAGACAGGCAGAATAGTTTGACCACTGTGTATATGCTGAGCAAGGAAGAGCTGAATGTCGAATAGAAGGGGGAATTAGCCAGTCGAGACAAGAAAAAAGGGGTCCCGTTGGTTAACACTGGGTAGATTCATAAGAATCGAGGAACGGGTGGGTAATCGAGAAATGTCACCATTCCAAGGAAGCAGAGAGGCGCAACCGAGAAGGAAATATGTCCGCCTAGCTAGGAAGGGATGGAGATGATCCCCACTACCAACACGGGCGATATGGACGTCGGGGTAGTGGTCTTCTGGGTGCGAGGGAATAGTATGGTAGCCTTTGGCCATGCTGATAGCCATCTGCTCAAGCACGGATACGGCTACTTGCGAACTTGTGGAGCACTCCGGGCAGCCTGAGAGTCAGCCAGATAAGTATAGCTTGGGATGCTCAACTTGTACCTGCACGTACCTGGTAGTAGGAAACGCGTATCCAGTGGCTAGGCCCGAGGATTGGACTGGGCTTACTAGTTGCTTTACTAGTACTATGAAGTTGCATATTAGGCTTGGACGAAGTAGCACTGGGGCAGTGCCCGTTTCGTTTACCACCAGAAAGATATATTAGCTAGACTCATTGTAGTGGTGGACATTTGATGCACATCGATAGCGATCTCAGTAATGAGAACCAAATGAGCGAACGACGGCGGTCATGGTCATAAGTGTGCACGACAACGTGGCTAGCATAGAAAAACAGTGATAATGCACACCCCATTTCAAATCGTAGTCTCGTATGGTACAGGCACCATCGTTTGGGGTGCATTTTCCTTGGTCGACACAACGTGAGCTTCCCGGGGACCTGCCTGCACACGCCGTAGCGAGACGGGGGGTTCTGACACGCCGTCAATACACCCAACCCCCAATTCAAAAACTGCATACATACCGCCCTTTTTCTTAGCCTCCACGCGTATCTCATTGTTGCGTTTCGCCCGGTCCAAAAACTCCTGCCGACACTTGGAGTGCTTGATATGCTCAACACGGAGGTTGACACGTTTCTCAATGTACCGATTACCAACGACCTTGTAAACAATGACACCGACGGCATGTGGTGTCACGTTGTAGACAATGCCAGTTCGCCTGCAGTTCGACAGCATTCAGACGATGATCCAGAAGTACGCATGAGACGAACCCATGGTAGTATTTGTGGGGCATACCCTTTTGTTGAGCAGCGTTGGCCTTGATGTCGACGATGTCGCCAATGCGATAGTTGATGAGGTATGTCGACAATTTAATGGGGCCATGCTCTAGTGTGTTTCGTCAGGAGCAGTTTTGCCAAGAGACGGCGTTCGATACTCACCTTTGAAGCCCCGCTTGAACATGTCGCGCGTGCGCGCACGGTAACCGAATGAGTGAGGCATCTTGAATTCTGTGTCGTCGCTGTTCGAGCAGACTTATGGTATTGGCGTCGTCGAGGGAGGGTATGAGCCGGGTATCGCCGGTGGCTTGATAAAACTGTACAGTTTGTGGCGCACACCCACCGCATACCCAATACGGTTGCACGACACGTCCGTCCTCAAGAAAAATGCCCAGGTATACTCCTCGCCGTGCTCAACAGCGACCGTATTACTGATCGTCTCACTGCAGGGCACCACGGAACCACAGCAAGACGTGAGTCTTGTGGTCATTGTCGCAACCAAAGGTACTCATGATAACACCACAGCTACAAGGTCCCTCGTCGTGCATTTGGTTCAGCTCGTCTCGATGCCGAGTTGAAGGTGCTCCCATCCACCACCATTACGTCGATCGAGGCTGACGTTCGTGTGGGTCTAGCTTGCTGGCGAGTACGGCCTCCGCAACAAGCGCGAGATCTGGCGTATCGGTCTCGTCCTATCAAAAATCCGTCGTGCCGCTCGTGAGCTGCTCAAGCTCGATGATAAGGACCCCAAACGTCTTTTCGAGGGTAACGCCCTCATCCGTCGTCTCGTCCGTATCGGTGTGCTCGACGAGACCCGCATGCGTCTCGATTACGTGCTGGCTCTCAAAGTCGAGGACTTCTTGGAACGCCGGTTGCAAACGCAGGTGTTCAAGACGAACCTCGCAAAGAGTATTCACCACGCACGTACACTCATCAGACAACGCCACATTCGGTGAGGACGGTTATCTCGAACGACCGTTTGGAACACTCATGTGATCCCTCTTAGCGTTGGAAAGCAAATCGTCAACGTACCCTCGTTTGTTGTTCGTCTCGACTCACAGAAGCACATCGACTTTGCACTCACTTCGCCATACGGAGGTGGTCGTCCCGGTCGTGTCAAGCGCAAGCGGGCTGCTGCTGCTGCCAAGAGGGAGGAGGGCGGCGACGAAGAGGAGGAAGAGTAAATTGTTTCTCTTGTGTTTATCTACTTATCGCAGGCCCTTGCCCATGTCATTCCACATCACGATGTCCTTTCACGCTATGGACATAAGCCAAAACAAACAACACCATGACTGTATCGTCTGATTTTGTTTGTCCCTTTTCTTCATTTCCTGCAATGAATTCGGGCTCGGATCCGGAGCGACTTGCTCCGAAGAGGGAACAGATTACAATGAATTCCTTCCTAAATCACTTTTCCCATTCACGATGTAGGAACTGCACTGAAATCTTGGCACAGCGACGATCGTACAGAGTCTCACTTTGACGGTTTCCAATCCGATCTTTTGACGGTCACGCGACTGAAAGAGGCCTTTGACAGAAACTCCGCTCTCTCTCGACATTGACCGCAACCGCCATGTCTGACACATTGTCAGCCCAGCATCCCCCAGCTTGTAAGTGTCACCGACTAGGTACTGCATAGTCGTGCGTGCGCTAATGGCTGTAATGCTCGTGCACCAGTGAGAGTCGGTGGCCGTCGCCTCTCTATCAGCGCCCGTCCCAAGCCCCACAGTGCTCCGTAAGGCACCCCAGATGATAACCGTTTGGATCTACTCAGACATTCGATACAGCAGTGCGCCTTCTCCCACGAACGCGCACCCTGCCGAGAACGCAGACTACCCGCGTCCCAACCCTCAGGGGGAGGGTGACGAGACAGAGACACATCCTCCCCCGCACGAGGAAGAGGCTCCCAAAAAGGAGAAGAAGCAAGGTCATGGGGGGCATGATTCGAACAGACTCAAAGAGAATGTGTACCGCAAGTTCGATGCGACGATGCCGTCCAAGGATCACTTGGGCAGGAGGCATTCATTTGGCGCTGCGGGCAGGATTGGCCAACCTACGGGCAAGGCATTGGCGGTCTGAAATAACCGAATGAACGCCTGGAATGCGAATCAAAGAATGCATGTCGAAAAGGTGAAACGAATGTTGTATACATAACTGAATTCTGTGTATTTGTACTGCTTGATCCGAAACTGCTCAGAATTGAGCTTGGAATGGACGAAACGCACAAGCCTAGCTGGCATGACAGTACTTGTTTTATCATGACGAGGCATAGCGAAGAGAACACTAGGGATACACGCCAAGATGATCATGCAGTAGCCTTCTTCCCCCGTGCCTTTTTTGGGGGACGAGCCTTTTTTTCTTTTTGCGCAGCAATCAGAGCAGACGTGCGAGCGAGGGCAGCCTGTCCATGACATTCCGTTAGTAAAACATACCACGGGATAATCAAGAACAGAAATAAATGTAGTCGCCAATCGCGCCTCCCTGTGAAGGATGCAAGCAGAGAGGAAATATGCCTAATGGAGACTATCCCAGAAGGACTGCATTGATATTGCAAACGTGTCCACGCTCAACTTTCATGCACCGGGAGGTGTCTTCCAGCGAGTTCTAACGAGAGTGCGTTCGGGTTGGTCTCCAACATGAAGTAACAAAGTTCCCGGCAAGACCCCACATATCATTGAAACTTACGGTGCGGAGATCAGGGCGGTAACCCCTCTTTGCAAGACCTGCGACGACGCCCAATGAACGACGCCCACCGGAACGATTACGGATCGTGAACGTCGTCTTGCCGGAACGAACTTGATGAGGAGTTGCCTTGGACTTGTTTACGGTAACCTGAATGCCTGAGGGAGAGTCCTTGATGTCGATGGTCTGCCATGCGCATTCGTGTCAATAGTTCTGTCCAGCGAAGATGTCCTTGCCTTTGCGTTAGCCAGACCGGAGTTCCTGTGCGAGTGGAGGTTGCGGAGGTTACCCTGTTACAAGGACACGTCCGATGGGTTGAACGGGATGCAACGATACTACCACATACGGGTTCGGTGGAGAAGATGGGTCCCTCGGGGACCCTCTTGACGAGGAAGGAGTTGTAGTTCTGTTAAAATGGTGTGAAAACTGCGTCTAGCTGGTTACTTCTGGCACTGACGCGAAGAAGGAGCCATTGGAGATCGGTCGACATCGTATCAAGGCAGGTGCTAGTTGCGCCAGACGAGGAGCAAGTGTGGCTGATTGTAACTGTACAGTTGATCCAAATACAGCCAAATATATTGGTAGCCGGGAGTTGCCGAGATGACCCATTGCCCGCCAATTCGATCGATCAATGACATGTCGACACTTGCATGATGGCATCAAGTGGTTAATAAATGTAAATGAGTGGATGGAACTAGACACGAGCTAGTGACGTAGTATTTACAATTTGTTCAATGTGCGTTAATGGTCGACAAATCATTGAGCACCTTTCCCATCACGATACGAAGCCTGTCATGTTCATATCTGACATACTAGGGAGCGACTCGCTCAGTCGACCCTCTTCCTGAACATGACCTTCGCACTTGGATCAGGCATCGTCGACGTTGAAATACGTAACGCTTCTGGCCGTGTCGCATTATCCTCCAGCCTGACGTCATACATCACTACGACGTGAGCCAGCATGGTTTTTAGCACCTGTGCAGCGAAGAAACGCCCTGGACTGGACATGCCGTCGTCAGGGATTCGTTACAGTTGGAAACGGCGAAAAAAATCTTACCACGCATGTCGGCCATACCCAAATGGCAAATATTCGGGCCCTATCGAGACATAATTATGTTTCATGTCCTCCTCTTCCCCTTTGCGCATGTTGGCGAATCGGAAGGGGTCGAATACATGTGCATTCGGGTAAAATGCCTCGTCGTGATGGACAGGTCGGCTGGCTGCACTCACGAGGGTACCTTTGGGTATAAATGTGCCGTCCGCGAATGTGAAATCTTTCAATGCCATGCGTGTCATACCCACTAATGAGCCATAATGAATCGTTAAACGCGTGAGTGAATGCGCGGATGCATACCTGTGCTGACACCTTCCATACGCTGACATTCCTTAAGGAAACTATCTATCTTGTGCATCTTACTCAGTGCAACTTTCGACCATCCTTCTTTGCAAACGATGGCATCAACTTCTTCACGGAGCGGTTGGATGTACTGGGGATTGGCTGCGAGGTAGAGAAGGGCGTGAGTAAAGCTCTGGCGGTGTTACATTGATCAGATGGTTTGGATCTATCACATGAAATTTAGAGCGTACCGAAGCAGTTGTCTGTTCACAGATCCGACAGTTTTGAGCGTCAGATAAAATGAAACGCCATGTAGACCTACATGAATTGCAGCAAAATTGGTTCTCAATATGCGATTTGACAAACCCTCCACCGTCCAGTCAGCCTCTTCCATAAACCACGACAGAAAGTCGTTCTATGTGAAAATACAGTGAGTATGAATATCATCCCAAACAAGGCCGACAAACAGGCTTATCTGTCCACTGATCCCCGTACTTATCCAGACATCTTTTCCTTTCTTCAATTGTCGAAGAAAGTAGCTGGCCTCCGAGTTGGCGGCTCTGAGGGAGCCTGGTAAACAGTCGAATGGCCAGACTATCTCTATGTTCAAAACCGTAGTCTGGGTAGATGAATACACCCACGGTTTCAGCAATACGGGGAAAAATCTCATAATCAATGCCCCTTTGACAACACGTATGGTGTACTGAATATTGAGATCTATCCACTCAGGATCACGGCCTAGGGTAGCTCGAGTCAAGTAAACTAAGACAGAGAATGATGGAGCTCACACAAAGGAAGTCCGACAAACACTCTATTAGCTGCTCTGCAGACCACCTGTCGCATGCTACTGAGTGCCGGCAAGCACTTCCATTCTAAGCATTTCAATAATATTTATGAATAGTCAGCAGAGATAAGGGCAAGACACTTTCCGTTGCCCCCAAGACTTAGAACATCATCAAAGGCCGTGACAATCTCGTATTTGATTTCTGGATACAATGCGTCATTATTCCGAGTCAGTCGTGAAAGGAGACTCGGAAGAACAGAATATTGGCCATGTCGGCGACCCAACGTGTACTCGGCCTGAATTTGCTGTTGGAACATTCAATACAGGTTAGTATGGAATAACAGTGTTACTCGCTTCACTTGTGCCCTCCAAGAGTGATAAGGTATTGTCTGGTGCTCCCCGCAACTCGTCCAGATGTTCACGACTGGTGAGAATGACTATCCAACGATGGAACGCTGCAACCTTGAAAGGTGCTCCTTTATGCTGAATCGCGGTGAATGACACAATCAAATGAGCACACATGACGCATGGAGAGCACTAGACCTGCCTTCTCATAACCCTCTTGCATGACATCAACTGCATTCTTAACATACGTTATCCCAGCCCACCACGAACCAAGCCAGCTACTGGCGCCAACTGTGGGTATGGCATCAAGCTGCGGAATAAACTTATATTAAGGAGGGGGAGGTTTTCGAAAGCAAGAAGCCGGGCACTCACCTTGGAAGGCTGGGCTAACTTCATGATGACAAGTGCGACGACGAAACCTGCCAGTGTAATGGCATAACTAGGGAAGGACATTGGTGCATCAAACCATAGAGAATCCATGGTTGGAAATTGTACTTCCGACATAAAACCTAACGGCTGGGTTATATAGACTGATAACAACTTTAGATTCGAAGGATGTCTTACTTCATGCTGATTACAGGCGGCGGGAGCCGGGAGTCCCGATGGCCCGAAATTATTACAATGTGCGTGACTTGTCTAGTAGTACCGATCTTGTTTTGTGCGTAGATATAATTTTGAGTTATCCACCTTTAGTAAACCACAAGAGACAAGTGCTCACCATCACTACTATAAGATCTAATCCTTGAGACAGTCTCTCACCGTGACATTAGTACCGAGTCGAAGCCTGCAGTAACCTCAAGTTGAACCAGTCCAAACGTTGACATCGCCAGTAAGGAGTTATCATTCTCCGGAGGCATTTACATAATACCTCAGGCTTGGAGCTATGATAGCTATTAGAGAATCAGATGAATTGCCAGTGCCAGTGAGTACTACTAGGCTGACCCGAAAGAATAAAAATAACTGTTCCGGCACAAAGTTAATGCGGCAATTACGTTGTTGATCTCTCGACTCCGAGTCCAACTCCGCACTCAGTATCTAAAGGAACAGGACAAAACGATAGCGTTGTATCGCAATGTACGTGCACCTCAAATAGAGCGGTGATATACCTGTTTTTAAAGAACATGTAACCAGACGGCAATGCAATTTGCCCCCGGTTGACATTCCTCCGTCGCTATCAAGCTTGCACGTCCGTCACTGTTCCCAACTTTCCATCCGCAGTCCACCGAGCTGGGCTTGACAACACTACTCGATATATGGCCCAACCATCTATGTCATGATGGCAGTCGTGACTCGAGCCTCTTGTGGAGGGGACCGGTGAGGTAGAGTCGGCGGATGACTCTCAGAGCGTATAAAGTGGCCAGCGCCAGGGCAATTCATACCGTCTACACCCGAGAGAAAGATGACGGTGATGAGCGTTCAGGCTCCACAAACAACGAGTTGCCTTTCGAGAACGATACCGAGTTCCCCACCGAGGTAATGAGTACCGCCGCTACCTCTCGCGGGAAAACTGAGAAGGATGGGAAGGCGGTTGACACTCAGGGGTTTGAGCGTCCGAGAAACGGTGTGGGTTCAAAGTTTGATGTATTGACGTGGCCTCACCTCGCCTCCGTCCCACCATTTCCGACCATCGACATGGGGTCACAGCGATCCAAAACACGGAACCCGTTATTCAAGCCTGATTTATTTCTGTGTACTGGACTTTATCTCTCCTAGACCACCTACCGATCATTGGAACCTTTAGGTCTCTAAACTCGCCTTCGCCGAGATGGACGTCTCTCGTCAATGCCTTTTCAACCATATGGCACTGTCGTGCCATTTTCTCTGTAAGTAGCACTTCGCCTAGGTCTCAATGGCCCGAGCCGTCTTGATAATCCAAATTCTGTCGCCTTCAGCGAGCTCCTTGAAGGACTGCGTTTAATCCGTCTGCCAAGGCGCGTCGAATATCGTCAGACGTCCCGTGGGGGCTGACCTTTCCCTTACAAGCGTCAACTGTTTGGAAATACATTTCAGGACCCAGACGCGATGACTTCACTCTAGGACGGCTTTATCTAGCCGTAGCCGAGAGGTTGACTATCTCCTTTAATGACTGTCTCGTCAGCATCCTTTGTAGTGGCCTCAGACGGTCCCGCCAGTTCTGTCTCGCGCTCGAGGCACTCAACAGTGGCAGGCGGTGCTCTAATCCATCCCCCTTGACGAGTCGGGCACCAGGGAGAAACGAGGACTGAGGGCTCACTTCGGGCCCACCTATGAGAAGTGGGGGTAATTAATTCCCAGGGGTGAAGTAACGCTTTGACTCGGAAGTGTTGCGTCGCAACTGCGAGATTCGAAGGAGAGAAAACTGAGGAGACGCGGGATATGGCCAGGGTTTTAATACCTGCTCGTCGAGTGCCGAATAAAAAGTACATGCCTACGTTTCATTTACAACCATTGATAGGTATCAGACATATGACAGACGCCGTCGCCGGCTACATGGGGCAAGTTTGAAGATCGTGAATTAATTTTTGACGTGGTTCGCAATTTCCGTGCTCGTTGCAAAGGGAACTACACTGGGATCTCCTTACCTTTGCGTTTGATGCAGGCACAACAAAAGCGACAACGCCTGGCGCCCTCTAAAAATCCCAGTTCAATGCTATGCATTTTCACCAATTGCTGCAGAACCTTGACATAGATTCTGCGCCGTGTTCGGGGTATCATAACGCTCATGATGACATGTGGTAGCCTGCATATGTATAATACATGACAGTCGCATTTCTGTCAATGAAACTTGTTACATGCTCCATCATTTACTGCTTCGCTGTTCTGCAATCTGTACCCTCTTTTCTGGAACTAGGGATTTCCACTTGTCTGTGATTGAAAAAGTAGGATCAGTTATCGTCTCCCGTCGCGTCTCAAGATATGAACTGACCCGCGAAACCAAAGAAACTAGAACCCATTCCGTTTTCTTGGGTTTGTGCTGCTGGGGGGGAGGGCTGATAAAAAGAGCTCTGTCGAATACGGTTTGCCTTCCAGTATCGACAACGTTGCTGGTCTGCAGACAATTGGCCCTCCGAGAGGAATATCTGGGATGGTATATTAGCATCAGTGAGATGTTCCCGACTAAAATTTGACTCGCCTTCGTCTTTGGAGTGGAGCTTCCAGAGTCGGCTAGCTCAAATAGAAATTCGGTTCCGGGCCAGTGTATTCTGTCAATCAACTCGGTAAGCATTCATAGCAAATATGATCATGAGCGCATACTGGTGAAAAGCAGCATTTTCTTCGGCGATCCATACTTCCTTTACTTGCCACGCAACAGGAAAGTCACTCGCGATAATCAGTGCTTCCTTGGCTATAGATTTTACGGACAAGTATTTTCCATATTTGAGGTTTCGAATGGTGTGACCCGCTCCAAGGGGCTGAACCTCCCACTGCCGTCGACGTTTGTGTGATGAACAAGGTTATGGCGGTATGTACCACATACCTTTTGGGCATCTAGGTCTTTAGGCGGCATCCCTGTGTCGTGATTCGTCAGGACATCCACAGCACAGAGCATAACGGAGAGATGGGACTAACCTACAATGGTATGATCGCTTGTCATCTCCATGGCGGTCCCACTTTGTCGGTTGACAAACGAGTACGTCCCCCGGTGAATAGGGATTCTTTTCCGGGTGTCATTACGCGCTGGATGCGCAGCAGGTGTCGTCGCAAAGGTCCTGAATATTGACGCAGACATGTTGGGGCGAGGAATCGTTACGAGAGATGGAGGCGACCGGTGGGTTTTTCAAGCTCCCGGGATAGATTCCACGAACAGCCATGGACCACACAGGCATGCACGCGGCGCGTGCTCTACGGGAAGAAGTGATCGAATATGGAAGGTTCTACGCAGTGTCACTTGGATCCGACGCAGACAAATGCGGCGGGTCTTCTCGATTTCTGAGTGCTATGCGAAGGTGCGGCATGCACGTGTAGGACTTGTTCACACCGCAATGCCATTATGTAGATGTAACAGGGCATTCGGTGCGATAAGGAATCTTGGCGATGCGTTGCGTCCAACTTTCAGACCTAGCGATCACGGTGTCGTACGTGTAAACTCGGTGGTACGATACCCTGTGTACGATCAGTTATTTTGCTTCGAAATATACATAAAAATCGCACCGAATATAACAGAGGGGCAGAGGCACGGCCTCTGTGAACCCCAGAAGCGACTCGTCGCTGAGAAGGTTGTCCGTCGTACTCGCAGCACAGATGGACTGGTCTCTATCGAGTGGCATGTCAATATTCATGACTCACATCCACGGAGCGGGAACAATAAAACCTACAATAAGACTTGACGAAAGCATGCTGGTGGAAATGTGGGGCGCTCAAGTCATTCCCGGGCAGTGCAATCGTCACAGAAGCCCTAAGCTTCTGGAATCCCAATACCTGGATCCCGACAGTATGGGAATTGCAGTACCACAATATATGTCCATTACACACCTCTGCAGTGCCAGTGGCAGTTTTTTGATCTCGGAAATGAGACCGGTGGTGCGTCATGGTGTGGTCCAAGGTGGACAGTTTGCATTTCTGGGTTAAGAAGTTCAAGGAGGGTATGGATGTGAAATTCGGGATCCTCAACAAACTCGGCTGGCGCAAAAATGACCCATTGACGAGCTAGTGAGAGCGACCCTTGAAGCTACGAAGGTCGCAGTTGTGATCCAGATCGGCGTCTTCTAGTCCGACACGACTTTGTGCGCCAGGGTTCTTGAATTGCTTTCGAGCTGGAGTGGGCTGAAAGTTTGAGCAGCAAGGCCTGGCAGCGTAGACTTTTCTTCTTTTCTCACGCATTCGTATTCTTAGTAGCGCCGAGTCCATGGGTGTACAAATCGCATTTTCTCTTGTGTAGCCATCTGAGGCACCGACGGGTTGCAGTGGCAGCGGTTACAAAAGCTGGCGCAGCGGTCCGCCGAAGAAGCTGTGGAGTATCGCTTCTCTACATGGTAAACCCGTCCCAGTGTCCAGGTCTGCTAATCAGCCAGCTACTGTATCTGGCTGTACCGTCCACACTGGCACCCATTAGGTGTGTACCGTACTATCTCCCCGTGTCTTCACTGTGGCACACAGTCTTGATTGATATCTTCAGCGAATCTTAGTACCCTGGCCAGTGACGTCACGATCAATGTCGAACAAACACATCTTCGGGACCGCCGATGGGCTCGTACTCGCCTCTCTTAGAGGAACCGTCGCCCAAAATCCGGGGTTGCGACTGTACGTCCTTGATCGTACTCTTTGGCCTGACCGAATCCCTACCCGCCGCCCAGCCATGCATCAAGCAGGACAGTTTACATCACCAATCCATCTACTCGCATCGCCGTCATCTCAGGAGGTGGCGCAGGCCACGAACCAGCTCACGCTGGTTACGTCGGGCATGGCATGCTCACGTCCATGGTCTCTGGCGACATCTTTGCGAGTCCCAGTGCCAAGCAGATACTGACTGCTATCGAATTCGCAGCGTTCACGGGGCTCGTGACTCGGAACGCTGATAGGGTGAAGGCGAGAGACGTGGTAATCGTAATCAACAACTATACTGGTGATAGGCTCAATTTCGGGCTTGCAATCGAGCAAGCAAGAGCCAAGTATCCGGGGCTGAGTATCACGTCCGTCCTCAACGCAGACGATGTCTCGCTACTTCCCCAGACGCGAGGCGAGGAGGCAGAGGAGAGTTTGGTAGGCCCGAGAGGACTAGGTGGGAACATCTTTGTGTGTAAAGTATTGGGAAGTTATGCGACGTTTGGAGCAAAGGGCGGTTGGTTTATGACTCGCTTCATCAACAGTGGTGTTGTGTGATGACATTCCTCTCTAGTTTCCACGCCTACAACAGGTCCCGGGCCTACGCTTGAACGGACGAAGCTACTTGGTGATGCACTAGTGGCAAATCTCAGAAGCATTGGTGCTACCCTTGGCCATTGTCACGTTCCAGGTCGGAAACCTCTTTCTGGTACGCCCTTACTTGATGATCAATCGCGTCTGTTCATACTTTTTCATCTAGCCTCTGAGTTTATCGCTGATGGACAAATCGAATTGGGTCTAGGACTTCACAACGAGCCTGGAGTGCGCCGGGTACCGCTCACCTCTCCAAAGTGGCTGATCGACGAGATGGTGAGTGTTGTCAGAGGAAGCGGAGGAGGTTGGCGAGGATCGGATATATATCATGGTATGTCCATCTCAATGCAGAAGACGTCTTTTGATTCCAACCTTGCACAATAGAACGAAATGTGAGGCACAATGCTCATGAGATTTGGATACGCCCGGGAGATGAGACTGTTCTGTTTATCAATAACCTAGGAGGACTATCTGCCCTCGAGATGGGTGCTGTCGTAGAACATGTTCTCAAAGAACTTGGTATGCCTTGATTTCCGATGTCATAAACTCGTTCACATCCAGCCTCCTGATGTTACCTATAGGTTCACATGACATCATACCATCTAGGGTATATAATGCACCATACATGACTTCTTTGAATGCCCCTGGTTTCTCCATATCACTCGTTAATATAACGCGGATAGAAGAGATTGTGAATGGTACCTTTCTCTATTTCCCGCTTTATTCTTTCTAACATCGAAACTTAGCAAATAGTCCAGATGATCCGATCGATTTCCTAGCCCTTCTTGATGCCCCGACGGAGGCGCTGTGTTGGGTTGGATCGAATCCCTGGCCAAAGCGGTCCACTTCCAATGAACAGTGTTTGGGGACCGAGGCCGTGGATTTCCTTCAATCGATCCCGGCTTTCTGCTGTCCCAATACGTCGAGAAACTCATCTATAGGAGAGGATCATGGTGTTGGAGGATACACATGGAGTGACCTCGGATTCTCGGCGGAGGAGATTACGAGGGGTATACGAAGTGCGTGTCAAAGCGTGTTTGCTGCGGAGCCGGATATGACAAGGTTCGATACCACTGTTGGTGACGGGGATTGTGGACACACATTCGCCAGCGGTGCCAAAGGTGAGTTTTAGACCTTCTATCATTCACTCATACAAGTTTAAACCTCTTCTGGTGTTGGTAGCGATCCTTGAAGTGCTTAACCAAAGTGGACTCGATCCTTGCTCGCTGGGTCCTGCCTCGTTTGTATCTAAGGCAGGAGAAATATTAGAAGAGGCTATGGGTGGGACGATCGGCGCATGTACGTTCATCCTCATCTCCGCGTGGCATTGTCTCACATCAATCACATTGGCACTAGTATTTGCAATCTTTCTCACTGCGTGGTCCACCGCACTACGCAGTGACCCGAGCTTGTCAAGTGACGGCTACTCGACATTGAAAGAGGCCCTCAACGCGCTTGGGAAACACACCCCCGCACGTCCAGGTGACCGAACTGTCGTCGACGCACTTTTCCCGTGGTGTGAATCTCTGACCTCGACACCAACCAAAATAAACCTCAGAGCAGTTGTAGAGGCGGTAAGGAAAGGGGCAGAGAGCACTAGAGGTATGAAGGCAAGGCTCGGGAGGGCATCCTACGTAACGGTGGGTGACGGGGAAGTTCCACCAGACCCGGGAGCATGGGGGGTGGCAGCTGTAGTGCAAGGGTTCGTTGATGGGGTGCAGTCCACTCTAGCCGTGGTGTAAGTGGCCTGTTCCTGGTGTCGGTTTAAAGCCGATGATTACCAGAGGGAAATACGAGAAATCGAGATGTGCTTTGTTCCTTTGTTCCTGGGTGTTATACAGCTGGGTCAATAATTTCCGTCACGGCGATGGTTGTAAGAGTAAGTACTATGTATCCCTTGAAATGACGCGGCAGACCAGTAAGCATGTTCCCGTGACACTGTTTACCGTGGTTCGTCCAAACGATGCCATGGCATTCTGCATTGTTCGCAGTAAATTCAGTGGTGAAGCTTTGAAGGAACGCAAGTTTGGAGGAGTACTAGTGACTCGGAGCTGCCACCCGGTGAGCCCGTACGGAGTGTGGCCCGGCAGCGGTAGCAAATGTTGTGCCGAGAACAGCACGTAACGGAGTTGATAAAAAGGCTTGTCTGCCGATCGAGGGCCAGACCACAACAAAAATCGCGTGGAGGAATGCATGTGCGACTTGTTGAAGGCACACCGGCAGCGAAAAGGACGAAGGTAGCAGCCTAGCAGGGGAGAGAACCCAATCGCTAGCCGAGACCGGCGCCCACAGTCCCAACTCGTCGGAGCTCGAAACTTGCCCCCCCGCACCTTCTATACTATGCGTTTTAAGTCCACGGCATGATGCCGGTACTACACATACCGGCCCCGGCGTCAGACATAGTACAAGGATCCATGTGAGTAGTACGAACGGTCCGTGGATCTAATAAAAATAACAGTACGCAAGATTCAGGAACATGGCCGTCGTCTTCCAAGTCATACCGTGACCAACCTGAATCTCATTCGTAATGATTCTTCTTGGTCTCCAGCCTGAATCTAGACCTCTGAGAGCCGTAAGTATTGCCACTCTCGTTAATGATCACAGCAACGAATGTCTTTTCGTTTTCCTCCTAGAACTATTCACAGGTGACACCACAACGGATGCATACCGTACCTATATCTGCCAACATCGCACCCCTTGCAGGTACGAGTACACACCGACCCGTGCTACCCACAGATTAGTTGTGCCCCTGTACACTCTCAGTGTTCTCCGCCCTGGACGTAATCAACATCTCCCGTCGTCCCTTTGGCCTGTTCACTATTTTCTTGTTCTCGGCCCATCCATCACCAGGTCTCTGTGGGTCCAGGCTTGTCCCACAGATGGATTTATATTGCGGAGAGGCCACCTCGTCAGTCTCCATCCTTCCCTTTCATCCGTACCCTCATCGAATACTCCCGCCTTCAATATGGCAACTACTGTCCCCGTCAACCATATGAAGCCCGTCCCCACTCCTAATCCTATCCCCGCTCCTACCCTCCTCCCCCCTCCCAAACCTATTTATCAGCACGGCCTACTCCTCAGAGCCATCGAAGCACACAAGTCAGTTGTCACCGTCTGCGGGGTTCAAGTCAGGGATTTGTCTCTGTACAACCCTTCTCCCGATGGTCATACGAAATCCCCGGGCGACCTCGTGAAGGGCATCATCGACCTCTTTGGAAGCATGGATGTCACTGCAGAGTTTTATATCTGGCACGGATCCCCTCCTCGTGGTGTCGTTGTGACATCGATTGCGCCCTCTGTTCAGCGCGCCGAGGTCAATGGTCCTATCCAACTCTCTCGGATCATCCCATCGCTAGGTCTGCTCACGCCGGATATCATGCTGTCCGATGTTTCTATAACCCACCAAAACTACCTTTATGACTCAAACAAGGCTCTTGGGTACGAGCTCGATGCAGATCTGCTGATTGACTCGTCCTTTGGATCGTTGTCTGGTATCTTGTCCAAGGTATTGGGCATCAAGGAGCCCAAAGCCCATATTCGCGCGGCGCTTGGTACCCATCAGAGCTGGGGTAAGCCTCTAGATCTCAAGACGTTGACCATTGAAGGCTCGTTCCCTGGATATACCTTCGCGGCTGCCCCTGGTGTACAGTTCATGAGCGCAGGCGTCCGCTTTACTTTGCCCCACCCTCTGAGCACAGCTGCCACTAATGATGCTGAGATATTCGGGGCGATACGCTTGACCTTGCCTGGTGGGAATGTCCTACCGCTAGAATTAGATTACATGTTGAAGGATGCTGGCGGAGTCGTACAGCTCACAGCAGGCCTCCCTTCAGGCGCTACTTGGGTCAACCCAATGGGCGCCCAAGGACTTGTGGTACGGCAGGTCTCCGTGCAAGTTACTCGTCTAACATGCAATTGCTTTCCCATAGTTAAACCCTGCAACATTTTCCTCAAGCCTACCTCACTCTGACCCATGGAAGAATCTCAAACTGGATGTCGCTGCTGAGCTCCAATATCAGATGTCTTCCATCATCTTCACGGGATCATGCTTGCCCGGCGGCACTTTCTCCATTCATGCGGACATGCAAAACTTTGACTTTGCATCGGTCCTGCAACTCTACGAGGCTATCCATCACGAACAGCTCAAGACACCTAGCGTTGACGTGGCCATTCAGTCTGCCAATTTCTCTATTGCGTCCGGGGACGGTTTCTCTGCGACCCTGACCAACGTCAACATTGCTGGTCATGGACCCGTGAATGCCGTTCTTAACCTTTCCTCCTCAGGCTGTCTCATTCACGCAGACCTCGGAACTGTGGAATTCGGAGATGTTACTGTCAATTCGGCATATGTAGAACTTGACCTTCAACCCAGCTCGAGCGACAAGCCTTCCAATGCCCTTATCCATGGGGACATCAAATTTGAATTGCTCGAGGCTGATGTAACGGTTCATCTCTACCCCTCTGCTCCAGATGTCAGTCCCAAACGCGTCGAGTGGACTGTGTATGGGGAGTTGGCGTTCTCAGATGATACATTGGCACTCTCCAAAATCGAACCTAGGCTGAAAGGCACAGCTTTCGATCTCGCGCTCACGGAAGTAGTTTTTATCGCCGCATCACAGGCCGATCCGGATATCGGATCCGTGATCCCAGACACCTACAAGCCCAAAGAAGGTAAGACGTGCAAATGACGTCCGTCGAATGCGCGATCTTGTAGGTGTCCAAGTGTTTGCGACGTTCGGCCAGATTCCTGCTTTCAACAAGCTCGCAAAGTCTAAGGTGGCAGGTATTGTCCTCGAAGCATCTTGGTCCAACTCTGCGGGTTTCGCCCTTGATATTTCTCTCCCCACTCCCCGAAGCATTTCATTTGGTGGAGGTATCACGACCACCCCCATCAACCTCGCGTTGGACGTGACTCAAAGTACCACCGAAAAAGACGTGTGGATCCCGTCTCTTGTGGTTTCTGCAGGGTTGTATATTCCCGTTGCACGGTGTCCAGAGCCTTTGTTGTTCAAGATGATCTTGCGGGCGGCAGAGGCTAACGTGTCGATCACGGCCAAGTTGAAAGGATGGTGGGTCGACCCCTTTGGGATCAGCAAAGAAGTGAGTGTTGGGCCGGAACTGCTCCTACGAGCAGATATGAACGACACTGGGTTGAGGTATGTAAACGCACTGCTATCCTCATGGTGACTCGAATCTCATGAATCCGGATTTCGGACGATAGTGCCCTGTTCGAAGGTGGACTTTCTATTGGGACCACTACTGAAGACGTCATGGTCAGCGTGAGTGAGGACCCGTTAGGTGAATACCTAAATCCACTTCGTCAATAATGGTCATTTTCTTATGTGACTTCCAGCGGAAATGTTGCGCGCCACGGTCAACAACCTCAATTTCAGGGATCTAGTTGCTTTTGGGGAGAAACTCCTTCATGTTAACCTCCCTCCTCCCCCGAGCGACTTCCTCGATTTTGAGAATATCCAGATGGCCATCTGTCCCATACCGCTGACAGTCGGTGATGAGACATATCCTACTGGCTTCTCGTTCAAATCTGACATGATCTTCTTCGGGAAACATGTCGACGTCTCTTGTTGTACGTACTTCACACTGCATAGTAGGTGTTTGTCTAATGGAACTTGGAACAGCCGCTAGCGAGACTCTTCTGACCATCGATGGAACCGTGGACGATTTCTCAGTTGGTCCCCTCAAAGTAAGCGGGATGGATGGTGCGAAACAGGCCGTTCTCAAGGTTGAGGTCGGCAAAGACGTGCAACACGTTCTTGTTGACGGAGCAGTGACACTTTATGCTGAAACGTGCGCGCTGCACCTTTTGGTCAACATGCATCCATCACCTGATGTGTCGCTCAAGATGTACGTGCTCTCATCTCCTTTTGGCCGTAGGTACCCAACTCACCTCGATTCTTGTCCGACAGCGAACTCAAATTTACCGAACTCTTGGTGTTTGAGGTGGACGCAAAGATGATTGGATCCATCAACCCAAAAGATATCAGCAAATCTGACTTTACTTTTGATGCGGACCTCGAGCAACATCTTCTTGATTACATCCATGACGAACTGTTTAGCCTCTTTTCGAGAGCCGAGCAAATCATGGACCGCGATATTGATAGTGCAAAGAAAAAAGTCGCCGTCGAGAAGGGGGAGCTTGACGATAAGATCACTCTCGCCCAGCAGAAACTCCAGGCGACTCGAGACGAATGGGAAGCCCACCAAAAGAGTGTGCACGATACGAATAACAAGATCATCCAAGAGCACAATGCCAAAATCGCTGGCTTGCAAGCCAAGATCGCAGACGCGCAAAGGGTGTACGAGGCCGCGTTCAGCAAAGCCCAGGCTGGGTTGATCAGCGCAAATCACGACGCCCAGGTCAAGGTACAAGCTGCCCAAACCGACCTGGATAACGTACGGAAAAAAGCGGATGCTGATGTCCAGAACGCGAGGAACCGCATTGCGGCTGCAGAGGCCAACCTGAACCGTCGTTTTGGCTCGGCCGAAGGCGACATCAACAATGCCGAACAGAGAGTCGACGGTCTCCAGTCTCAGATCAATAACGTCAACAATCAAATCGATCGTTGTAAACGAGGGTCGTGGTTGATGAAACTCAAGATTGTGGAACTGGAAGGCGAGAAAGTGGGGTTGGAGGGGACGATGAGGATTGCGCAGGGTGGCTTGGAGCTTGCACAGGCCGTCTTGAGATCGGCCGACTACGTGGTAGACAAGGGGGTTTTGGATGCGGCAAACAAGGCACTGGAGCTGGCACAGAAAGCTGGAGACGCCGTCGTCGCCGATGCCGAGCAGGCACTGGCCAGTGTCCAGCAGTTCACCATGGCGGTCATCAACAGAGCGACCGACGTGCTGCATGCTGTCGAAATTGGTACCGAGAAGATTGCGTTCGATACTGCCAAGGCTGGCCTGAACGCGTATCAGCAGGCCTCCGACGTCTTGATCAAAGTCGCGAACGGTGCTATTGCAGACCTCGTCAAGTGTGCCGAGTATGTCGCATATCAGACGGCGACCACCGCGCTGGCGTTGGCCAAGAGCTCTACGACGGGCCTTGATGCTGCTGAGAGAATGCTGAGTGAGGTGGAAAAGGGCGGCGACGAGGTATTCGACATAGGCAAGAAGATCATCAATGCTGGGGAGGAGGCGTTCAACATTACTTCTGTCCATGTCTCCGGCTCGCTGGGGAAGAGCGCTGGTGGTGCTCATTTGGCGACGGAGATCAAGGGTATAATCTTGAAAAAACCGTTCAACATCAGTGCTGATCTGGACCCGGGCAATGTCAAGGACTTTTTGGCGGATATCTTTCACCAGTGAGTAATGCAGCATTGTGATTGCATAGTCACATCGAGCCATTCTGACGAACGTGAATTCGTATAGGTTGGTGCATGAGTTGCACCTGCCATGAGCTACCTCTTGGAATCCAGGTTCCCTCTTTAATCCACCTCGAATTGAGTACGTCAGAGAACTGACGGACTAGTACTTTTAAATTCACTTTCGTAGGCATCTATTTCTACAATGTACTTAACCAGACTCGTATTCACACATCACAAAATGTCTCACTAATGGCCCAAAACGCCCGAGTATTCTAGTGTAAGTTGTTGCCCATACACTAGTAAAGGCCAGCCCGAGGTGTTGCTGATTGCCCAACCGGCGAGGTACTAAGAGCGAGCCCACGGGCGAGAATCCTAAGACGTTTTAAAATCCACTAGTACGTGCTGAACAGTCAGAACAGGCCACGGCGGGCTCTGAATTGGCCAATCAACGTCAATTTTTTAAAGCTTCACACGTAAGCTTTCCAGCTCGATAAGTACTTTACTACACGCAAGCTTATGGGCCACCAATTAAGGTGAGGTAAAAGTATTTTTCCTGTTTGTTCGTGGTCAGGCTTAACTAAGCTCGACGTAGATCAAGACTTACGTCTGGGCAAACCCAATGCGGCTGACGTCCGCGTCAAACACCTGCGAACAGTAATCAGCGAGCTCATTGACCTGCTTTTCCAAAGATGGAACACTACTGACCGTGTAATACCTCTCCATGAACGTCATTCCGAGTAAAAAGTCAAACCCTTTTCCACTAGGCTTTCCCCCGCTGCCAACCACACCATATTGTTTCCCCACAACTCCGCCCCACGCTATGTTCTGTGATTGTGGAATTAACTGTGCGTGGACGTCGAGGGAGAATACCCTATTGCTAATCACAAAGTTGAGGGGTTGCATGTACTTGATAGACTCAGGGGGTATTTCCAGAAGAGTTATGCTCGAATTCCACGTTGCTCCTGGGATTGCTTGCATATACGTGTCAAAGAAGTCGCTTGCAAAGAGCACCTCTACCCAGCATGAAACTCGTGAGGTAAAGCAATAGGCCGGAAAGGGATACATACGAGTGGTACCAGTGTCGACAATCCCGGCGGTGGAATCCGGGATGATAGTGTAGTTACCGTATGTAGCGCAAGTGACGTTGAAGCCCCAAAAGGCGGAAGACGGGAACGTTGTCGTCAAAGGCGCGTACGTCAATTCACCCTCATACTGTATGCGACTCATGAGCGATTTGAATCACCAAGCCAACAACAAGGCATCATTTACATACCAGGCTAGAGTCAACACCTCCGAAAGTCATGGCACCATCTACGTGTCTCAGACTTTATAGTACCAATACGACTCAAATTACTCACTTGTGTCACTGTCATTCGTTGAAGGGGCAAAGTAAACACCAAGTACTTGTTTCTCGATAAGCTCCTGCGACGCGAGGTTGTTCAGGACCGTTGGAATCGTTGCGTTCACGTCAGGTGAGAGCGTGCCCTTAGTAAGGTCGACGGGCCCTATACCCAGGAGGCCATCAAGACCCGGGGAATCGAAACCAGCAGATGAGAGCGCATCGCCGATTGATTGGTTGGTGATGGTAAGACCTGGTGCGACGGTAACCTGGTCCAGATCTATTACTTGTTAGCGTCATTTGGCAGTGAATAAAGTGATGGCCTTACATTCTAATCCTGAAAAATTACCCGACCCGTAATAGACTTTCACAGATTGGCCTGTAGCAATGCTAGTGGACGTCCGATTGTATGCTTTAGCTACACTGCCACATAGCGCATAGACTGTTCACGTGTGCCTTTATTGGTAATCGACCACTTATACTCACCCACAAAAGGTGTTCGAGGAGCCAGTATCGACAAGGAGGTTATAGAACGTTGGAGGGCAACCAATCCCAAGGCTTGCTGTGTAGAACTGTACCTGGTTAGTCACGGGAATGGTACTCAGTCCCGAAAGTGACATTAGAGACGTGGCACGAATACGGCCTGCTTCAGCAGGAGGGCCAGCGAGAAACGCATCTGTGCGTTGGACCTTGGTCAATGGAATAGTGATACCCGAAGTGGCAGAGGCACACATGGGGAACAGAATGGCAGATGCTACAACGAGCGACTTCATGTCGAGGGAGTGGTTAGAAGACTTTGGGAGTTGTTAGAGACATTTTATATCTGCATGTACGTAACACCGAAGCAAAGGGTAGGTGTAGGTGTCGTTATGTTGTTGATTTCGAATTGTCAAACTAGTTTGAACGTGTCGCCCGAAGCCTGGCGAAATACACACACCGCATAACGACCGAAGTGTAACAACGGCCTTTCGTGTCCGAGTACGGAACGACTCCATCTAAATGGCTGAGTCAACCAACGTAGTCCTAGGGATTCCAGAAGGGTTGTGCGTGCGTTGCTACCTTCGACGATATGAGCTGAGACAACCAGCCGAACTGAAGATGAAAGTGGCATTGGATGTGAAGACCTGAGATTAAGGTCTTAATCAGCCAAAGACACCCAAGTAAATGGCGACGTCGAACAACGGACCCATCAAAGTAGAACCCTGGCTGGTCAACAAGCCATCGGCAAGTTACAATAACGAGTGTCGTCTGATGTCATGGTATAATATTCTACAATATCGCAATTCCCTGAATCATGCAATCTGCCAATCATGTCAAGCTCTGAGCATACGAATTCTTCAGAGGACCTGATCGCTTACTACTTGGTTGCTCGGACAGGAACGGGTCGTTCAGTCAATCCTCCTTCTGAACATGAACTCCGCACTCGGATCAGTCATCTTTAATCCTGCAACACGTAGTGTCTTGGGATGTGACGCATTGTCCTCCAATTTAAGATCAAGGATTACTACCATGTCAACAAATGGGGTTTCAGTTCATTGCGGGAAAGACTATCCCGGACTAAATTCATCATCAGTAATCTCTCGTGAATTAGAAGCGAGAGAAACATCATACCGAGTATGCCGACCAGGCTCAACTTGAGATACTATATACTTGGTCGTCGTAGGGTAGTTGTACTAATAATGCACTTGGAAGTTCCTGATTTGCATGCGAGCTGTGGTGCTGGTGCGACATCACCTACTAGTATGTATAAGTATACTCGACGCTCGTGACGAAGGGCACGCCATGCATAGGACTTGCCATGGTGTCAATTTGCCGTCCACTCACTTGCAAGATGCAGAACTCATACTTCACCACGGACCAGTGTCCGAACTCCGAATTGGAGGCGTAGGTACTTGTGTGCGCCGGGGTGACTTGGAATCTTGGTATATCCTCAAGCGCACCCACTGTCTATCTCTTGTCCGAGTCGGTGGCGAAACTACGGAAATTGTGGTGCTATGAGCTGCCAATGTTCGTCTTGGTTGCGGCGAATTCATCAGTTCCTAAACAATGGCAGACGGTGAACGAACGCACTACTAAATATCAATAGGGGAAGAAAACGAGTCCCATTTTGAGGTCGTTTGAGTGCAGATTTGAAAATGCATCCCCGGTTTTGGGTCTGTTTTGGGCGTCGATTTCGCCTGCAACGACGCTGTGTCGGAGATAACAGCATCGCTAACGGAGCTTAAAATTAAGAATAATCGCCAAGGGAAATCAATATCAGAGTTCAGCCTGAATCAGCACTCAGAGTATCAGTTTAAATAAAATATAAACAGTTTGAGAGGTAATAAGTGACAAGAAACGACGAGCGACGCGCCACATGTTGATAGTGAGCGGTGAGCGAGCGAGCAGTATTTGAAACTCAGCCAGTGTCACAGAGAGCTGCCGGCTGACCGTGCCGAAATTAGGATTCGGTCACCCAAGAAGACTACGAACTTAGCTTGTTATTCAGTGACCGTGTGATCGTCCTTTCAAATTTCGCTCAAATGTAAATCTGATCCGAGCCCTGTCCATTCTCGTCTTTTTGTTGCTATAGATCAATATTATTAGATCACGATGTATCATAGAATGAGCGGAACTATAGTCATCCTAGTTGGATTCTGGAATGGGCAGTAGAGCGAGGTAACAATGGGAATGGGGCATAAATATCCGAGCCGTCGCATGGCCTTGGATCGATCTCCTGAATTCCTCAAGTTGGAAACCTGACTGAGACTCAACTCAAAGGCGAAACTTATACATCAAAATACACGAATCCGCCAGGCCAGTGGCAGTGCATTCAATTGGGAGTCTTGGCCACAACGAAAACACCTCGAAAAACCTACTCATTGGCTGGCAGGAGTAAGTTGCACCCACCCCATGAGCAGCCGGTCACCACCGAAACCTCGTCCAAGTTCATCCGTAAAATTCTCCGATGCTGACCAAAGATCTCAAGGGTTAGACCAACATAAAAAACGGCTGTCGAGACTAATTTGCATAGAGCTACCAGGAAGTGATATGCATAGTTAGTGACGCGCAGATAAATAAATTATCGAATCGACGAAGAGCAAGCTGCTCAGACAATTCTCTTTCTGAACACGACCTTGGCACTTGGATCAGGCACCCTCGCTGTAGAGACACTTAAAGCCTCTGGCGGTACCGCGTTATCCTCCAACTTGATATCATATGTCATCACAGTGTGAGCCAAAATAGTTTTCAACTCGCTTGCAGCAAAGAAACGTCCCGGGCTAAGTACACGCGTTGTCAGTGATTCCAGATTATCATCAACGTTGGAAGGATAAATTTTCATACCATGCATGTCGGCCATGCCCGAATGGCAGATATTCCGGGGTCGTCGACACGAAGTGATGCTTCGTACCCTCCCCCTCCTGTTCACGCCTGTCGGCAAATCGGAAGGGTTCGAATACGTGTGGGTTCGGGTACAATTCTTCATCATAGTGTACGGGTCGACTGGCGGCAATGAGCAAAGTACCTTTGGGTACAAACGTACCATCCGAGAATGTATAGTCCTTCAATGCCACACGGTTCATACTCACTAATCAGCCGAATGTTCAGTAACGCTTAGTTTTCAGCCGATCGAATGTATGCGTAGATACATACCTGCACCAACGCCTTCCATGCGTTGACACTCCTTGAGAAAACTGTCCACCTTCCGCATCTTGCCCAATGCAGCCTTCGACCAACCATCTTTGTGAACTATAGTTTCCACCTCCTCGCGGAGCGGCTGTATATAACGGGGATTTGCTGCAAGATAAAGGAGCGCATGAGTGAGGCTCTGACATGACGTCAAGCAAGGATTTATATCTCTAGAACGAGATTAAGAACATACTGTGGAAGTTGTCTAACCATGAATTTGACAAAATTGAGGATCGGGTAAGATGAGAAAGTATGTAGACCCACGTGAATGGCCACAAAATTAATGATCAAGATACGAGTTGTCAGTGCCTCTACCGTCAACTCTGGACCTTCTGCCTCTTCCATCAACCAAGATAGAAAGTCGTTCTGCGGAGAAACTGAGTATGAATAACATCCCAGAACGATGCTGACCAACAGGTTTGTCGGCCCACTGATCCCCGTACTCCTTCAAGTATTTTTCTCGCTCCTTGATTACTGGCCCAAGAAGCCTTCTTCCGAGCTGGTTACTTCGAGAAATTCTTGTGAACAAATGAACTGCTAGGCTGACGCTACGATCAACACTGGGGCCTGGACAGACGAATGCGATCAACCTACGGTTTTAACAAGGAAGGGAATATTCTTGCGACGAGAGATCCTTGGACGATATACTTGGTGTACTGGATATTGAGGTCAATCCAATCAGGGTCACGACCTAGGACAATTAATGTTGGATGTGAACGAAGAGAGGAAATAAACCGACTGACACAGTGGAAGTCCAACAAACATTCTATTGCTCGTTCTGCAAATCACTCGCTGCATGCTGCTGACCACCGGCACAGCCTTCCATTCTGGTGTTCCAAATATTCAACAAGGAGTGAGCGGAAATGAAAAGCGCTTACCGTTTCCCTTGAGGTCCAGAATATCATCAAGAGCAGAAATGATCTCATCCCTAATTTCAGGATACACCACGCCGAGACTTCGAGTCAGTTTAGAGTGGAGAATAGGAATATGATAGGGATTGGAATGGATTTGAGGGCCCATAGTGTACTCGACCTGAAGTACCTATTGGTAGCATTCAATACAAATCGACGGTGAGCAGGAGAAGACCGCTACCCACATAATTTGCGCCTTCCAGGAATGATAAAACGTCATCAGGAGCTGCCCGTATTTCTTCGACGTGCTCGCGACTGGTGAGGACAACTATCCAGCGTTGGACTGCAGCAATCTTGAACGGTGCTCCTTTATACTAAAACGTTGTGAATGATAGTCCACGAAGCATGGATAGGACTGAACTTACCTTCTCGTACCCTTCTTGTAAGACGTCAACTCCATTTTTCACGTACTTGAAGCTGTCCCACCAAGATCCAAGCCAGCTGCTGGAGCCGGCCGTGGGAATTGCATCAAGCTGCGGAGCATGGCACAATCGAGGAAGGTGTTCTAAGCATTTCCGACCATGGCTCGTAGACTCACCTTGGAAGGTCGGACCAGCTTTACGACAAAGACAAGGGCAGCAATGATGCCTATGAGGGAATAACCGGAGACGCCCATAAGAATCTGAGAGCTCATTGTAGGTCCTGGAAAGCTTTAGTTTGCAAGCCACAAGATCCGGCTTAAGTCGTTTACATTAACTTGGTGAAGCGGTGCTTGTCGGCTGCAGCTAGAACTTGGGCTGAGGATCACAAATACAGTACACCACAACGGATTGGTCAGTGTTAGCATCATGGGGCCCAAACGTTAGTCCAAATGCGGCCATCCACGCATGGTCCCGGTCTAAATGTGGGATGCGGCGCATTCAGACCGGCATTTGTATCCGTGCTAAACACTGCCCCGGAGTCACTGGCATGTCCGAGTCCGAGTTCTTGACGGTTCCTGACACAGCAATTTGCACACGGTAACAGGCTAAACTGGCATTTACCGTTCAGCCAGTATCCTAGTGACCATCGGGCTGTCCAAGACTTTCTGTCAGTACTATCTACGTGCCAGCATGATGGCTCGTTGGCCCGCAGACTCGGGAAGCACATCCTGGCACCGATAAGCCTGATATTCAGTGGGGCCGTGATACAAATCGCGATGGTTCATGTTCAAACTTTTTCAGCGTTCAGAGTCCTGTATGTCAGCAAGTCTTAGTAGTAGTTTTTCTTGCCCAGCTAGTGGCCCGGGGTCTGCCAGTTCCGAGTCAAATGCCAGATTTTCAATCGGACAGAATCGAGTGCTCACATGCTGGTAGAGCCTGTCATCAATCATTGGAAGGGCTCATCACCGTCGAGTAATCGAAATTGGGTAACTATCACTGGCAGTGGGAGGCATTATTCATACGTTGGATGAGATGTAGTAAATCGCTCCGAGTCAGCGGTGCGTCGCAATTCCGAGTACTAGTAGTCTCCTCCGACAAGCGCAACATGACAATATTACGTCATGCTCATCGCTCGACTTCATCTTCGACCGAGTCAGACTTCTATAATGACGTGAAGTGACGGTCATTAGTAGAAGGGTAATAGAAGTGGATACGTTCTTTGAGATGGAGTAAACCCAGCCAGATCTGTAAGTCATGATCACTAATTGACCCTCTTGTTTTCACTATACTAACATCTACATCCCGATATAGCTCTGGTTGTAACACCGCTCTACCCGCTGGTGGCGGGCTGCCTATCGTCACGTTGTGGCTTAAATGTCTCTGGAATTGACATGTTTGCAGCAGCTCCCCGCTGGAAGCGCGTGAAAATAGCACTCTTTTCCCGTTAAATTGGTCTCGTGGTTCATTAATTGCCACTTAAGTTCCGTCACTCTGACTGCACGTGTCAAGATAGTAAGCTTTAACTCGAGCTTGTTCGAAACGCGGCATGCCAACAAGCCTGAGATGTGGACTTCGGTGAGGTCAGATTGCCTGCGTTGTTCCGACTTGTTCAGCTTCCGTTCGGACCTACGGACAATGATGGCGGTAATTAGACCAAAGTCGCTAAATATGTACGTATAACCAGTTATTATCAATGTTGAACGTTCATAATTCATTAATCAAACTTACTAGCATTATTTTCATTTCAAAGGCGATAGGCCGCCCAGCCAACACGTCAGTTCTCCGCCGGAGGATATATAAACCGAACGATCGTACGCTCAGCATCCCCTTCTTTCAATGGCGTCTAGAGGAGCAGATTTACCCTTAAACATCACAATATTCACTTATTTTACCGCAGGAATTGCCATCGCCATTCTTGCCTTCGCAAAGTTCACTTCACGGCGCCTGGCGGTACGTACGACCATGACTTTGATATTCATTGTTGACTTTGACAGCTTGATTCCATTCCAACGGTGGGGTCGAGTAATTGGCTCGGGTCGTGGCGTGCTGGCTTTCTGTTTCCGGACAACGGTATGGATGTCGTTCGAGAGGGTTACAAAAAGGCAAGGATCTTGTTTTACGGTACTAAATGTTATTTGACAATTATTATAGCATAAATACAAACCATTCAAGGTAGCTTGTCATTATCGTTGGCTAGTCATCATAAGCAGTCGCGAGCACATGGAAGAATTGCAGAGGGCTCATGAAGACCAATTTTCTTTCACAGAAATGGTCAGAGATGTATGTAGTGTTTTTTTTTTTCGTTGTGAAAAGTGTCTAAGAACGATCAACAGCGAATGTCCACCGACTACACACTGGGAAAGGAGATTCACGTTAATCCTTATCACATTTCACTTGTTCACTCCCATCTAACCCGTGATATTGGAGCCTTGAGTGCTATAATCAGAGATGAGGTTGTGACTGCGTTTGAGGAAATTCTGCAATTGAAAGACAACGGTGAGAAGAGTTGACGGTTGACCTGTGTTTCTTTTAATTGGATCGGAAACAGAATGGAAGCGCGTACCTGCGTTAAACACAGTCCAAAATGTTCTCTTCAGGGCGAGCAACAGAGTCCTTGTCGGTTTCCCTTTGTGTGAGCAAGTCCCTTACTCCAACTTCCTACATATCTCAGTTTGTTCACCCAGGCCGCAACCCCGATTGGATGGATTTTAACATGCAGAACGCTCTCAATGTCATCAACGGAGGAAATTTTCTTCAACGGTTTCCTGCTTTTTTGGCGCCGCAAGTCCCTCCTGATTTCACACACACATATTTCCTAATTCTTGATAGTTTCATTCATCTTTTCATTCCGAACATCCACCACAGTATCAAGCGGGGCATCGAGTTCCTCGCTCCTGTCATCGAAGAACGGCGGGAAATGCTCAGTAAACATGAGAAAGAGGGTGACGGTGAACCTGTTGGCCCATCTTCTCTACCACTGAAGTGATGGGACTCACCCTTAATGTTATAGATCGACTTCCTTACGCAGCTACTAGATTTGGCTGAAGGTGAGGAGCGGACAACGGCGCTCTTGACAGCTCGCATTCTGTCCCTCAACTTCACTTCTGTTTTTGTAAGTACCCATAACTCTCCGAATGACGCGCGCCTCACTCGCTGTGTTGAAGCAAACTACCCAGGTATGTCCGGCTTAGTTCTCTGAGTCAAGATCTCAAAGAGGATTTTAGAGTTTCACTCACGCTTTACTCTACCTCGCTGCCAATCCTCGATACGTTCCACCCCTTCGTGAAGAGGTAGAGGCTGTTGTTACTCAAGATGGCTGGTCCAAAGTGGCATTGGGAAAGATGCACAAGATCGACAGCTTCTTGAAGGAGAATCAACGCTTGAAAGGCACTGGAGGAGGCATGTTGTTCATCCTCGTGCATAGAAGACACTTACCGCTGAGCCTATCAGAAAGCCTCGCGCGCAAGGCCCTGAAAGATTTTACGTTCTCCGACGGGGTGTTTATACCGAAAGGAACGATGATATCAGCACCTTCTAATTGTCTGCACCTAGACGACAATATCTACGAGAATGCGGCCACATTTGATCCATTCCGATTTTCTAGGATGCGAGAGGCAGAGGGGCAGGGCAAGAAACATCAATTTGTCTCCACCGGCCTGGATTACCTGTCGTTCGGACATGGCAAGGGTGCATGGTATGCGCACTCTTTTCCCTTCCCTCCAGCGTCTTTTGATGCGGGTTAGTCCCGGTCGATTCTTTGTTGCGCACCTATTGAAGACCATGCTGGCACATATTGTTCTGGAGTATGACGTCAAATTGGAAGAGAATGCGACTATTCCGGAGAGTATCCACGTTGCAACTTTGATCACAGTCAATCCCAATGTAAAGGTGATGTTTAGAAGGAGGAATTACTAGTAGGAGATGTACATATTAGCATAGCCACATCGGATGAAGTCGGAATTGACTCTGTGCTTCCCACAAGTTTGAACCGTTTCTCTACCATTCTTTCCTCGGCGACCAACATGCGCATCGTGTCCTCCATCCTCCGCGCGCGCCCCACCACGTCCCTGCGTCGGACGGCACCCGCCCTCCCCGCCAGAGTCCGTTTCTCTTCCTCGGATGCGCATAGCCAAGAGACGTTCGAAGCCTTTTCGGACCGCTATGTTGCTTTCTTCCAAGGTGCAGAGGACCTTTTCGAGGTGCAACGTGGCCTGAATAACTGTTTTGCCCACGATCTTGTTCCTGCTCCTGGCGTCATCGAGGCTGCTGTCCGTGCAGCTCGGCGCGTCAATGACTATGCAACCGCCGTGCGCATATTTGAGGGTGTCAAGGAGAAGGTGGAGAACAAGCAACAGTATCAGGCGTACTTGGATGAGCTCAAGCCTCTTCGGGAGGAGCTGGGTATGTCATTTTCATATGGTTGTTTTTTTTCGGCACCGACATCAGTGGGCCTTGTGTGTCTTCCTAGGCATCGAGACAAAAGAAGAATTGTACTCTTCATGAAAGCCATCTGCTTGTTGGATAGATGGACACGTTGAGTGAGTGCAGTTACCTTTTTTACATGTGAGAGTAATATTCACGTCCCGAAAATAGTAGATGCACTTTTTGGACAACTACTGTCGTATACATGCCCTCGTTTAATTCAAACGTTGCAGAACGCTCCTTTGTGGCTGATACTGGATAGCCTATCCCCGTTTGCTGAGTCCGTCTAGATCGATTCTGACCTGCTGCCGAAACGTCCGCGTCTTACAAGGCCTAATGCAATGAAGGTGCATTCCGTTATAACCGGAACCTGATAGCGTGGTTCCTGAAATTGCGTGTCGGATCAATCATGGTTTGACGTGGCCCATTGGGAATGTTCTCAGTTTTCGGAGGTCCAAGAATCGGGACTACTCGTAAGTGTGTACGGGCGTACCGTCTTATCCCGCAGATCATTTCCTTGGCTGTTACGCTGATTCTGGGAGGGGCGGGCGAAAGATGACGCTGAAAATTGGATGAAGGCCAAGGACCAAAGCTCTCCTGCCACTCCATTACCGATCCCAATACGTTTGTCTATATCTATAGGTTCCGTCCCGTGTCGACCCTCCATCAGAAAACTTCCATTGTGAGTTTTTTTTTGATCGGGAGATGTCATCAAGGTATTGAATGTACCTTGTAAAGTCAGAGGCGTTTGTGCGGAAGAATGTAATTGGGTATCACGCCATCCTTGCGTGCTTATCAAGACTCGCCGTCTGCGAGTTCGGGTTCAGTATTTTGCTCGATGTCTAGCGCCGGTTCCCCGACCGAGTGTCCGCCTGCGCCTTGCCGGAGAATGGCATCCAACGGCCAGCCGTGGGTGGATTCAACCAGCGCGTGTCAGTTCTCACCCAACCCGAGATTGATCGCCATTCTGCCACTCGCTACAGGTCAGTGCATACCCACCCTCCAAAAACGCCATTGGATTATCACGTCAGGCCGACGTCCATGGATTTCGGCGCTTCAGGAATGAGTACATATCTCCGTCTACGGATCGCGACCAAGAGATGGCCTTCCTGGTCGTCGCCAAGTTGATTCGTCATTTCCCATTCACTATTCATTTCATACGTCAACGTATCTTGTGTCAGATGTTGATGCGCTAGGCTGTCCAGTCGCAATGATGCATTTAATGCACGTTATCTTGGCTTATTGGATATCAGCGAAGGCGGCCGAGTATGAATGAGTAGACGGGAACGTGGGTTACTAGGGCGGGTGCGGGTTTGTCCTATCATACGTACGCACGGTTCGTTTCACTTATCTATGTTTTAAATCGTTTCTACATGGAGCTGCGTTAACGTTGGTCGCAAGTGAAAGCGACCTAACACAGACGAGCTATGATATCGACAATGAGTATGGCCTACGTATGAATGGCGCAACAAGAGACGTACCTCAGTCGTTGCGCGTCACAACAACTGAGGAAAAGAGAAAAGGTG